>JAAWXA010000050.1:1081630-1200728 GCA_038090715.1 Florisuga fusca
TGTGTATAAGGGACCGCTCAGCACGGTTCGGGGGGTGGCCCGGCCCGGTTCTGGGGTTCTGGGGGCTGCGCTCCCCTCAGAGGCCGCCGTCCCGCTCCGCGGCGATCGCTGAGGGGAGGGGAGGGGGCGGCCCGGAACCCGCAACGGGACCGGGAATGGGGATGGGGCTCGGCGGTTCCTGCCGGAGGGAGCGGAGCCTCGGCTGCCCGCAGACACCTCCGGCCGCAGCCATTTCATCGCTCAGCGCCCCGCTTGTCAGGACGCACCGTGTCCTGCGGGGCGAAACCCAGTCACGCTCGGTTCGAGCTGAGTTCCGGACTGGGTTTCTGCTCCGCCCCCAGTTGGTTCTGCCTTCTCCCCGGCCGTGCCCCACCCGCCGCTAATCTCTTTATTTATTATCTGCCTGTTATCTCTTGGCAGTGTGATAGTGCTTAAGCAGCGGGTAATCAGCGATAGTGTACATGGAACCGTTCTCAGACCCATTTGAGCTTTTACACAGCACCGTTCCAGTTCTACTACGTTTACTTTTTAGTGTGTGACACTTTAATAATGCCATGTGGAGCCGATGACACAGGAAAAGCCTTCTGTCCGCCCACCCCAGGCCCAGGCTGCCCCTGTCCCGTCAGGGCAGGGATGCCTCGGCCCCCCTGGCTTCGTGTCCCCAGCCCGGTATGGGGCTGGACTCGGGTTTGGGTGGCGCTCCGGTTCTGTCGGGTCAATGTGGCAGTTTTCATGACTGCATCAGGCTCTGAGCTGTGGCAGAACCAGAACTCGGCTCCTCTCCTGATACTCAGGTCTCCTCAGCAAACTCCAGCGAAAACTGGGGACGTCCAGCGGGAGAGATGTGGCAAAGAGCTGGGGGACAGCAGCCTCTGAAACATGAGCAGAAAGCAATCGTGATAACTCGCTAACTATTTCCCCCTTACTGTGTTTTGTTTGACAGCCAAGGGTACACTGGCCACTATGAAAACCCCATCCCTGGAGGTTTCACCTGACTCCTTGACAGCCAGACCAACCCCTGGATGCTCAGATATCATCTTACACCTGTTTTCTGCTCCGCAGAGCAGAGGGAAAAGGGAAATAGGAGATTACTTTTTTTTTTTCTTTTTTTTTCTTTTGTCTGGAGAGATTCCACAAGCAGTCAGTAAGCCAGAAAGTTTTTTCCCAGCCTTTACAAAAGCTCCTCCTGGGGAAGAAGGGATTTGACCTCTGCCCAGACAGCAGTGCATCAGAGCTAAAATGTCAAGCTGCTGAAGTGCAGGGCACTTACCTTTACTTACCTTTAAGCCTTTGTGCACACATGAATGTCTCGTGGCCACGAACTACACATGGTGTAGCTAATACCTGGCAGGTGGAGGCAGGGTTTCCCTCAGGACCATACTCTGAACTGCCTCTCTTTCCCTCATGACCCAGGACCCAGGGCATCCCATCCAAGGGGAAGCTCCAGTGGATTGCCTGAGCAAGAGGCTCACTCAGTGGTTCTCATGTCAAGATAAATTAATTTTTATTCTCTTTGTCCTGAGCACAGCAGTCTGTTCTCAACTCTGGATCTAGCTTTTTCCCCCCATGCTTTTTAATCACATACTTCATTTCCTTAACAGAAGCAGCTCCACCACCTCTCGTCCCCTGATTGCCTCTCAAAGTTGGTCAGATCATTCTCTCCCCAAGGGTTTTCCTTTTCAGTTACCTCTGTCTTGCTTTAACCCCTCATGTTACAGTGCCAGAGCTCTGAGCAGCAGCAGGAGTCACTTCAGTTTTTTTTTCAAAGGCCACTTCTTCGATCTCTGCCCGTGCCAGGTTGCTGCTACACAAACCCTGACCTGGATCTGACCACAAGGCCATGGTAAACTGAGCCCAAACCATCTGAAGGGCAACTCAGCTGGTACTTGGTATGATTTCAGGATTATCTAGAGTATTTTTTCCATAATCAGTTTCAGAAACTCGTCTCAGTCCTTTGTATCCTGTATCTTTTAGTATCAGCAGCTGAGACCGTGAGCTGTAACTGGAAACTATTAGGAACCTGGCATGGACTACCAAGAACATTTATATTTCTGAAGTGTAGAATGAAAAGGAAACAACTGGCTGTGATTCAACGCCTGGAATTGGACTGGAATCCAAAAGCTGTAAAGCTGCTGGTTCAGGGAAATCTCAGTCTGGATCCTTTCTGCAAGGCATGAGCACAAAGGGTGCGCTCTGGACGTCTGTCCCCTGCCAGGCCACCTGTGGGCCTCCGAGCCCAGAGCAGTGTCTGGCACTGCCACGCCACAGCATCCACAGCCCGGGCTGGCAGAGCCAGAGAGTGCTCCCATCCACAGCCTCTCCCCAAGGGAGAATCTCTGTGTACATAAGCTGAATGAAAGGATCACTGATGACAGAGCAGAAAATTAGTATTCTCTGCCACCAACACATCAGCCTTATCGGATTGTAAAGCTTTAGTATCAAATCTGTGATGGAAATTACTTGCCTATTGGCTTGTGCATACTACTACATACATTATTCCTCCTCAGGACTGCATTTAGAATAATGGCTGACCCTGGAGAGATGTCATTTGTTTGAGAATGCTGACATCAAAAATCTCGAGGTGCATGCAGCTCAGATGATTTATAACCGGCCTCTTTATATAACAAAGGCCCATTAATCATTTAAAATCTTCAGGGGGGAAATAGATTAAACATATATTGTAGATGGCAGTTCTCAATTCAAGCTGCAGCTCCACACAAGTGTGTAAGGTGGGATGTGGATGGGAATGCTGAGGATGCAGCGCTCCTTGGCTGGCAGGTACCGGGAGGTGTGAGGAGGGAGTTCCTGCACCCCAACAGCCACGTGAAACTGAGGCTTCCTTTGAGCCCCCAGAAAATGTGCAGCTCTGTGCCAGAAAGGCAGAAGGGGGTTTCTTCCCCTTCCAGCTGGTGATTAGCTTACAGCTTGGGGTGATATCTCTCATAATTCCTTTAACCTCATCAGCCCAACAGCAGACGCTACTCTGTTCTCATAAATCCCTAATCCTGTTCTAAATCTCTCCAACCACTTCCTCAGCAATATCCCCCTGCAGCAAGGTGCCCTGGGCTGACTGCACAGATTAATAAAACATCTCAGCCCTTTAATGTATGTGTGCGCTTGCCACCCATTCTTTTGTTCATGCTAAATAGCCAAACAACACCAATACATTCTTTTCTGTAGAAAAAAGGAAAATATTTTTTCCATTTTCCTGCATGGATCCGCAGTCCATTGGCTTTTAATTCCCTCATATGCCAAATAAAAGTCATAAGAACACCTGAGCATGTGCCCCTCTTTCACTTCCAATCAGTTCTATTCAGAGGATAGCAGAGCAGGAAGATACCAGGGACTCCTGCTAACACTTTTTTGCCCATGCATCATGAAAATTGCCATGGCATTACCGTAACAGTCTAAGATGTAAGAAAAAAAAGACAGTATTGGTCTAAAGAGCTGATCCAAAGAGCAAAGAGGGCATAAGATGCTTTCTAAATAGCTCTTCATGGGGCACACACATGAAAGTTGTTTCAAGCTGATCAAACATGAACCAGCTCCAGCCAAAACACTGTCACCACAGTAACTTTAAAACTTTGTTAAAAATCAGAATAACATCCCACTTTGGGTTCAATATTTTCTTAAAGCCCTACTCATGGAATTCACTCTATCCCAATATATCCTAGATCTTTTCCAAATCTCAAATAGATATTTTAAATCTCTTCTTCAGAATGTATGTGAAAAATTAAGACAGATGAGATCAGAAATGCTCTCAAGCATTTATTACTTGTTCCCTGTCTCTTTCAATTAATTTTTTTTTTTCTGTATACACTGGACATAAGTTTTGTAATATACTTTATGGCACTGCACTATCAACATTTGTTTATATCAGATATATATTTTAGTTTCAATTTTAGCTCAGGTTGAAATATAGTACTCTAATATTAGTCTTATCCCTTGCTAGGTATTTTTTGGTTTTCCCATAATGAATTGATGATACTTGATATGACAGTCTATCAGCTATGAACTCCTGCAGTGAGAAAGCTTACAGCCCTGTTGTACTTCAGGAGAATTATTTCCAATTATAATTATTACAATTGCAATTATTACAATTAAAGTAATTAAGTTTTTTTTTTTTTAGATTTTTTTATGGGAGGTTCATGACATATTCTGAAATTTTCATATAGTTGTATCAGGTTGAATGCAGTAAGCAGTTTTCACTTTTCAATCACTTTAGCTCTGCATTTTATTACTGCCTGTTCTACAGTTCCATTTTTATGGACACAGGGATGGAATTCATTTGACCTAGTCACTCTGGGATTCTTTTATCCCCAACAAAGAGATATGGGAGCTTTTGAAATGCAATTCATCTCATCGTGCTGAAGCAGACATCTGAAAACAAGTCAAATGGATGTTACCATGAAAGTGCCTCTTCCTCTCTGTTGACTGTAAGAAAGCCCAAGGCAATGAGCTCCAAGAAAGGCATCCACGTCCCAGGCATCCAGCTGCAGGTGGGACAGGACTGTCCTTCACAGCCTGACCCAGTTTTCATCATTTTTAAAAACTAAATGCAATAAGGAAGGCATTTCCCTACAACATTTTGAAATTTTAGGATGCAGCATGGAGTATTTTAACTCAGCTTCCTCACAAGTACAACAGCAACCCATCCAGCACCTGAACATAGAGAATAAGAGAGGCAGAGTGTCAGCCCCTTTCCTACTGTCCGTGCCTGCAGGACAACCTTCATTTCTTGTCATTTAGGTTGTGTCACATCATCAGGCTCCAAGGAAGTGGTCTTGACATAAAACCTTTCCCTGGGAGCGAAGCGGTTGCCACTGCTGCTTGGCCACTCTTCAGCCAAACACTTCCCTGCCCTGATAAACAGAAAGAGATCACAGTCTGCTCTTCAGAAGCAGCACATGCCATATTTCTTTGCTACCCCAGGGCCCTGAAGACAAACTCTTTTGTGTTTTTTTCCACATGCACTAAGGAATATTCCACAAACTATTCCATATCAGTTGCACACAATGACGACCACAACGAAAGCCTGGTGAACAGGATGAAACACTGCAAAAACTTTGCTAGTTCCACTATTTGCAGACATTACACACTGCAAAATCTTCACTATTGCCATTCTTTGTAGCTGTTATTTGTTTTCCTGCTGGACTTAACTGTACCAGCTCCTGCCCAAACACTGGGAGACGCTACTTAGAAGGTCACTGTAACATGCCAATATATAGACTTTACACTGTAAATCCCTAGTACTTTTAGTCATCCACTGACTTGTAGACACAAAGAAAATCTAAATAAGCCATGATCTTCACAAATACAGATGGCTGGGGCTTTATAGAATTGGCTTGAACAGATTAATAGAGCCACAACCTAAGCAGAAAATGCTCTTTAGGAAATGAGATGGATGCCCCACCAGCTTACCAAACGGCAGCGTGATACTGAACACCCAGAAAGGCACGCTGTTGCATTTCCTAGGCGCACAGCAACAGTTTCTGAACAACTGCGGTGAAATCAGAAGTGCGAGCACAGACGTGGGCAGCAAGTCAGCTCCTGTACCCAGCACCGGCCTCGGCTCCCTGGGCTGCCACCTCCCAGCTGCACCCGCTGCTGCTGCACCCGGGTCCAGAACTCTCCCGGGGCTTCTCCTGCAGGAAAGTGATTGCTTTCCTCCAACAAAGGTCTGTAAATCTCCCCTGGCTCCTGGGGGCAGCCCTCCCTCCGCCTCCAGCCAGCCCCGCGCAGTGCCCGGGCCGCCCCAGCACAGGAGGCACCTCCTTAATTGCGTGAGCAATGGAGCTGGTTTTGTCAGGCATTGTTCCGATTGAGGTGTCGAACCACAACTGGGGATCTGATTGACTCCCCGGGCTCGGGCTGCAGCCACGCAGGGTGTGCGGGCAGCAGGGCTGAGAACCGCGCAGGCAGAACCGCGCTGTGTGCGGTGTGCGGTGTGCTGGGCGGGGGATGCCTCCTGGGCTTTGCCTTTCCCCTCTCTTCCAATCCAACATTGCACTTCAGTGCTTCCAGAGGGGATTTTTGAAATGTTCTAATCACAACGTCATCACTTGTTCTGCTGAGCTTCATAAATCGTAAAAGTAATAATGGAAATTTACAGATTTTATCCTACTGTCTTTTCAGTCCTCAGTTTAAAAAGAATTTCAGTATTTCCAAAGAGGAGAACATAAATCTCTATCCCACTGAGCCAAAAGAAAGCTGTTTACAAACATGTGTCAACTTAGTTCAATATTTAGTGTTGGTACTAAACCATCTTTTTCTAAAAAAAAAAGGCTTTTCTCACTGTAAATCTTGTCAAAGATGATAGTTTTAATCAAAAAATTTCATAAGAAAGTTTAATATTTTATCAGGTTTATGTTTGAATGATACCACTGCAGTTATGTTTTCAGTATTCATCTCTCCCGAAGGGTTATTAAAGCATTATTAAAATGTCTGGGGGCTGAATATGATGCTGAACACAGAAACTGGTTCTGAATGTGAAAGATTAACTATTTTAAAACATGTTAGTATTTTGTAATATATTATTGAAAATGTCATTGAAAACTCATCAAAGCTATAAACCAAGTTAAGTCAGACTCCCACAAAGCAGAGATAGCTTTCCATTTTTTCTTACCAAGTTACCCCTTTGGGTTTCATTGCTTTATGAGGATAAAACAGCAGCCCCCTGGCCTGTAACAAGACCTTTTTAAAAGGTTTGTGGTACAGTGAGGTAAAAAACCCCAAACGATAGAAACTTTCTTGTTGCTGGGAAGGGACTGAGTGTCCCCTCCTGGCAGTAACATTGTGTGTCAACCACTGGAGCATCCCCTGCTCAGGTCTCCTTTGGCTGTGTCACCAGCAGACACTGCTCAAGTGTGAAACAGCTCGGGGCTTCCGAGCAGCTGCTTTTTGAATCACTCTGGCTCAGCAATATTATCCTCTAAGTACAAAAGGTGGGTCTCTCACCTTCCTGCTAGGCTTCACCATCCCTGGAGTCAGCAGAATTTTTCTGTCTCCAGCGGTGCAAAGGTCTGACCTGACTTTTGACTAAGTTAATTGCTATTCAGGTTAGAGTAACAATACAATACTTCAGGCATGAGCAAGATTCTTGCCCCTCCTTGAACAGGATTCTACTGTGTTGCAACTTCCCTGTGGTTTTGAACATTTTGGGTGGCTGATGCATTATACATGAAGATTTACTTTTGTAACTTCCTACCCAGTGTCAGCAGCAAGGCAGGATTATCAAAACAATTTCAGAAGTAAGACTAATCGTTTTCTTTCTTGACTCAAGAGCCAGCTCAGAGCTGACGAGCCCAAGTGGCAGCAGAGGAGAGGCAGCAGAAGTAGGTAGCTGTAAGGAAAGGTGTGCTCCTTCACAGCAACCTCTGCTGCCCAGTCACACCCAGACCAGGGCCACGGGTCCCTCCATCCAAGCCCCATCTTGTAGTTCTTCTCTTCACAGCAGGAGAGAGCTGTCATGTAGCCAGCAGCTCACTCAGAGGTGACAAGTAGGTGGACTAAACACAGATTTAAGGAAAACAGTGCTGAGAACACTCGGATTTACTGGATAAATGTGTTTTCTTGAGAAAATGCCAGGATAAGATCAGCATAAGCACTGACAATCATTTTTGTCAATTGGCATTTCTTTATGAAGTTGTTCTGCTAATGAATTAACAGTTATGCTACTGTACCAGACTGAGACTGCTATGAAAATTATATGATTTTTTAAGTTAATATTAAATCAAATTTACCTTAAGCCACCCAAGGTCAACCAGTTTGTCTTTTTTCCCTTCACTTTTAGCTCATTTAAGCAAAGCATTCATTTTGGGCTAATAAGCAAAATAAATATTAAAGAAGTCGAGAGAAGGTGTGTCTCTATTAGTCATTCATGGTTTACAGAAAAGGAAAACAAAACAAAACATCTTAGGAATATTTTAAAGAGCCTCATAAAATTGTATGACCTGGCCTGTGAGGTGTGGTGTCACAAAGGCTTTGAACAGTGGCTGCTAATTACTCTTAGAGGCCTTTGACATAGCCAGTGGCCTGGGTTTTGGACAACAGAGGAAATCCTCACAGTTCCCTCTCTTTCCTGATAGGTCAGTTTTCCAGTCAGTGGGGCAGCTTGGTAGGTTGGGTGAACAGAGGGGACAGGACCCAGAGTGTGGTGGCAGAAGGCCCCAAGCTGATGAGAGGCAGCACATTGCTGTCATGGTGCAGAGGCTTTTCTTCTTTCTCAGTAATTAAGCTGAGAATGTCTTACCTTACTTAGTTTGTGAGAAATGAAAATACAGTGAGATTTGTTATGCAAACTGTTTCTTTCACTTGGATTTCATGTTCTGCCTGTGTTTAATAAATGTTGGTTTTGTTCAGGTGGTTGTGGTGCTGATAATCCCAGATGGATTTTTCTCCCTTAGGGAGAAATAAATCTGAAATCTTTATGGTAAAGTGATGAAAAGTAAAGTTTCTCAAATGTACACATCCTTTTAGGCTCACTCAGCAATGTACAGGTCTCACCCCCATGCACTGCTCACCAGTGTAGGTAGGTAGCAGGTGAGGGAAAGCATCCAACAGACCAAGAGATGAGGTCTGGCAATAGACACAGAAACTGTTAACAGGTTCAGGGAGGAATACAGTTGCTTCAAACGAATCATACAGGACACTGTAGCACTGCCTGTGGCCTCTAATCTCCATGGCACCTGCGGAGCAATGCTGTCTCTCCTGTTACACCACCCAGGGCATGTGCCACGCCACATGCATGTTCCACCCCTGGCTGAGCATCCTGCCCCAGCCTTGCTGCCCTCACCAGTGCCCTCTGTGCTGCTCACCCTGCCGAGGGAAAAAGAAACAAACAAGTGCACAGGGCTGGTGTGATTAAAGCTCAGGCTCATCTAGTTTGGTATCTTGTCTCTGCCAGTGGCCAGCAGCAAACAACAAGGCAAGCACGCAGTGACACTTCCAGTGCCTGACTTCCCAGCTTCCAGAAGCTTGCAGCTCAGAGGCATCCTGAACCAGAGCCTGCATCTTTGTCTGTTGTGCATTTTGATGTGTTTCTCTTCTCTGAACTGGTCAGAATCCTTTCTGAACCTGTGTAAATTTGTGGCATTATTCAGAATACCAAATTCTAACATACTGTGTGAAAAATATCTCCTTCTGTTTTGCTTTTCTACAGCTTTAACTATTTAAGTTTATTTCTCCTGTTTCTTATACGATGGTTAATAGGGAACAACTACCAACCGTTCAGCTTCTCCAGGGACTGATGCTTTTAGGGTTCAGAATCCCCCCTCAGTTCCTTGCTAGGCTGTAGACCTGTAGCACACTCAGTCCCTCCAAGTACGCAAGTTTTCCTCATCTCTCCTCATCCCTGTGCCCTTGTCACAGCTTTTGTTAAGGTTGTTACCTCTTTTCTAGGCATTAGTCTCTCTAGGCTTTAGTCCCTATGATTTTGGGAGCTAAGGACTGGGTGTAGTCAGAGAGGGCACAAGGGATTTATGGAGCCCATTTTTCTGTTCAGTTTGCTATTTCCTTCCTTGTTTCCCTGAAGCAGTCTGCTGGAAGGACTGGTCTGGTTTGATAGCTAGAGAGTATTTAGCTGATGTTTCCATACAGCAACCTAAAGCAGAGTTAAGAAGCTAAGTAGGGCAGAACATGTTACTGACTTTTTGTGTTGGGGTTGGCTCTCTGGTTTACTTTGCATTGATCCATGTTGAATATCATCGTGCTGAACTACAGCCCACTCATTCAGTATCATGAAATGATTGTGCAGCTCTTCTCAGCTGGCTTTTATAAAATGATCTCTAATAATTTAACAATCACCAGCTAAATTTTTGTGTAGCTCCTCCATGGGAAAGTCCTCCAACAGGTCTCTTTCTGCATCCATAAAGGTATTCAGCCTGAGAACATGGGGTCACTGTGTGACCTTTACAGTGACCTTTGAAAAATCAGTTTCAGCATTTTGCACTCTAAGCAATGCTGTCTTGGGTCTGGACTTAAAAATAAGAAGAGGCTCCTCTTCTCCAGCCTGCACACATAAAGCTGATGGAAGGATTTGTGATTTAGATCTTGGAACCTTTTTATTTTTCTGTGAAGTATCATGTATGGTTTTTAGGTTAAGTAGAAGATATAAGATGGACAATGTCATCAATTGTGTACCCAATTACCATGCTGAATACATTTAAGACCGAAAAAAAAGATCAGAAGATGTTGTTTGATGCTATTGCTCTTCTAGTAGACAGCCTGAAGCTCAGTTATCTTCCTTTTTGAATTTCCACATGAAAGGCTTTTCTACTCCTAAACCAGATGAATAGTTTCTACGTTTTCAGCTGCAGAGGATCTATAGCCTGATTTAGAAAACTGGTGAAAGAAGCAACTCACCAGACAAGCCTCCCACTCTTCCAGTATCTATGCTCTATGCAGGAAGATGCATTTACTCCCCATGCAGGAAAGGACTTGAGAACAGAGGACGTGCTATAGACTGTCCATGGGCATCATTTCTACACAGCTGCACAGGCAGGTGCACAGCACTGCCAAAACCTTTAAAAGAGAACATGCAGGATTCCTGGGAACGACTGCCATACACCTGCTAACAATCCAGCTTTGAGTTCCATAGGAACAGCAGGCTCCTTTCTTATCAATATCCATTTATTTTACATCAGTGTGCAGCAGGGAGGCAGGTGACCCATTCATTCTGATCAGCCACTGAGAAATGGCAAGCCTGCTTTTGCCAATTTAAATAGTCAGGTCACAAATGATGGCAAACATTCTGTTCTGACTGGATCTAGGTAGAGTCCTGGGGGCAAGCACATGGCTAAAGACTGAAAATGCACCATGCTCAGGACAGTATTTATTTAAAAACTCTCCTGGTCTCCTGCATTTTATGACAAATGCATAACTTGGATATTGGGAGAGAGTTATTCAGCTGCTATGACAAATCTTGCCTTAATGTCATTATTTGCTATTGTCGTGCTTTAAAGAGTTGTGCCTAAAGGCCACAATTTTGTGCAACCATGGTCTGTTGTCCCTTGTGCTATTAATAGATTCTGTAGCTGTGGCCACCTCTTTTTTTAATCCCATCCTCTTTTTTTTTTTTTTTTTCTCTAGCACAACCTCTTTTATCCCCTCCTAGCCCTTAGCAGGTTGGCTGTCTGGGGATCAGAGCACTGACAAAGAAACACAATCCTGTGTCAACAGGCCTGCAGCTGCCTATGACAGGAACTTCTGGCTGAAGACCTGGTCCTTAGAGCATGAGGAAGGCTGCCCTGCTGAATGTGTCTTTTCTTAGCACATTAGAGCTGGTGTACCACCTTGAGCCTGGCAGGATGCCACCCTGACACCTGGGCATGGTGCTACACTCTGTATGCTTGAAATCTGTTTGCTGAGGGTACATTCCAAGCCCAGGATGCTGCCATGACATTTTTGGCAGGTCTACTCTCAGTGAAAATCCCGAGCCAATGTTTTCAACATTCACTAACCTCCAGCACTCACTTTTATGCATCTCATGTTTGATTAACAGAGATACCAAGACAGCAGCAATTCCATCTTACCTCAATGCCCCCAAGCAGTATTTCTGCTGATGCAGAGAATCTGAGCAGCAGATTCCTTTCCCCCACCATGCTGGAGCTGGTCTGCAACACCTGAACAAGACACCAAGTTATCTGCAGTGAATTTTGCCTTGCACTGCTGAGAAATCAACAGTAAGAAACGTTTATACAGATCCACTCAACTGGCTCTGGGCTCTGACCAACTGTAAGGAGGAAGGAAGGAAGGAAGAGAGGGGTCAGCTCAAGTTCTGGAGCCCTGCCCATGGGAAAAAGGACACATGAATTTAATTCTGAAGGAAGTTTCCAGATTGTTGCCAGTATTGCTCATTCTCAGCAGGATTATCAGTGAGGAAATCTGTGCTATTTGAACTTGAGCAATGTTAAAAGGTTGCATTGTGGGTTATTTAATTTATGAGAAGTCAAGGTAGGCTAATTCCCTTATTTCCAGAAATGCACAGTCTGGTACCTTTGGGCACCAGATACAGCTTCCCTGGTCACAGGCTCTTTTCAGCAAGCATCATCTGAAATCCCTCTCTCTAAACCTTTTGTGGAGGAGACATTACTGTGTTCAGGCTGGGAAGCTCTGGGAAGGCACACGACCTATCTAAATTGCCTCTCCTCTATCATTCCAGCCCCAAAGAGTAATCAGCAAAACCACCCCACCCGTCCCATTTGAGTTCCAAATCAGTCATGCGTATCACTTGTCCTGGGGTGGAGATCTATCCCTGAATTTTGGGTTTCGAAACATCATTGTTTGTGTTGCAGAATACAATTATTTCTCCTGCTGTGTCTGTAGGGTTGCTGAATGGCTTCTCCCTTCTAAATGTGAAGTGGCAGCACAGTAGCTTTGAAGAGGTTTGTTTGGGGTACGAGAAGCCCTTCTCCTCCCCTGGGCTGTTCTAGAAGCAGAAGGGCAGCTTTTTCTCTAGGCTAATTCATTCTTTGGCTTCCAGGCTTTGGTATGGCAAAGGATACTCATGTGTTTTGCTGAAGATCAAGGGACAAGGGCAGCGTGTGCTGCAGGGGCTTTTCATCCCACAGACATGGGTACCCCTCCTAAGGCAGAGCCTGGGCCCCAGCACAGTGTGGGCTGGAGTCTTGTCCTGGCAGAGCTGGGAGTCTGTGCTGCACAGCCAGCTCCCTCGGGTGTCTCGACCCAGTCAGGCTGCCTGAGCCAGAGGGGTTTTCCTGCAGGACAAACACATGGCTAGAGCAGGAGAATAATGGTTCCATGGCAGTAAATAGATCCATGGGGGTTGGTACCAGTTGCTAGTTTGGCCCGTGGTGTCACTGCATTGCACACCTACACTCCCAGTGAGTTTGCTGGAGAGCTGTACGTGTCCATCTGAGCATCAGAGGTCACCCAGCTCCTTGTGTACCCTGCTCTGCATCCCTGGCTGAGCTCACAGAAGCTGCCTAGGAGGAATCATCATCCTGCTTCACAGGATGCTTCCATCACATCACATCACAGCATCACATCTGCTTCCACTTTCATTACTTTCCATCCTCCAACTATGATTATGCTGTTAACTGCTCAGCTTGGACAGGGACTTCCCAAAGAAGGAGAGAGGTGGGGTAACAGTCCCACTAAAAATTTAGATTGGAGATGATTAACAGGATCAACAGAGAGCAGGAAGGGAGTAAGAGGAATGGGAGTTCAGTGCACACACCTATGCACGTGGCATTGCTTGCTGCTGAGGTAAAAGGTAAGCTGGATGCAAGTGAGAGAACCTGAACAGATTATCCTAAGAGTCAGTCACTTTTGTTTCTTACCTTTTGTATTATTAAGAAATACCTTGCAGTTAGTCACCTTTTCCCTGACACAGCTTCCAGATATGTTTTTGTGTGCAAACTGCACTTGCTTTGAGTACTCAGGGACACTCTGGATGAAATTCTTGATTTTAAGACTGTTTTGTTTTGTTTTGTTTTTTAAAGCAGAACTGGACCTCTCTACCAGGTATTTAGGTTTCTTGCTAACACAGAATGAATGCAGACAGTGGCAGAATAAGGGTGCTCAGGAGAGGAGAGGAGATGAGAGGGCTGCTCCAGCACACACCAGCTCATCTTCACACTAGGGTCTGGAGTGGTGTTGGGTGATTACAGGGCACACTCATGCACACTCAGCACTCCAGATGTGGATACAGGCCAGCTGCCTGTGCTGTGCCGAGCAAGTGACATGATCTGCATGGCCACGAGGAAGCCAGAGAGGAGCTGCAATCAAACTGCTGGGAACAGCAGCACAAGGAAAGTCATGGTCATCAGCCATGAGGCAAACAGCCTGGTGGTGAAAGAGGGACTTGCCAGAAGGATTTGTATGTAATCACTGCCTGAAGGGCAGAGCAACTCTCATTTACAAACACTCGTGACTCTATTGCTCACTCATGTGGCACCAGGCTCCCTTCTCACTCATACTGAGCTCCACTGCTCCTGTGAGAGCTCCAGGTTAGGTGCAAGAACATGTTCAGGAGGTTATGGGTATCTTAGTTCACATGGTGGGGTTTTCTACAAGTCTTGTGTACCCTTACCTGATGTGTAATTTTCTGTTGCAGGTTGCATAGACACAGTATTTAGAGACATTACAGCCCTTTCCACCCACTCCTTTGGTGAACTTTTATCACTGCCTCTGACCAAACTGAAATGCTGCACACGTGTGCACACACACACACACACACACACACTCTCACACTCACACACACTCTCCATTTCAAGGCCATTACATTAACCCAACAGAAATGCTGTTTCCCACTTGGTCAGTGCAGGCAACATATTGTGACTTCTGCTGCGAGAAATGTAGAGATTGATGGGGAAAATCATACAAGCTGAAGCTAGAGAAGGCTAATGAGATAATCCAGTCCTTCTAGTCCATGTCTTCTTTTATTACTAATGAAATATATTATTAAGGCTATGTCTACTTTTTTTACTGTCATCTTTATAGAATTAATTCTCTTACCTCGAATTCAGGCAGCCTCAGAGATATGATTCCAGTAGAATTCAAGGCAGGTCACTCAAAAAGGATCTTTTCTGCAACCTTTTATGTTCTCATAGCAGTCACAGCCCCTCCTCACCATGCCTGAAGTTTCAGAAGAAGCAGCAGTGATGCCCCAAACATGATGTTTTATATGCCTTAAAATATACAAACATACCATCAGTAACAGGCAAAATACACCAAGAAGGTATGTCAAGATATTTTAGCCCCACCATCTTTTTTCCTGTGAAAAAGAGAGGTTTAATATCTCTCTCTCAACAGTAGCAGTGACCTTTTACATTTCTGTGCCTACGTTTTGTGTATAGAAATTAAGACAACACTACCAGAGGCACATGGAGGTCTTTGGGTGAAAAGCTTGAGATAAAATGCCTGTTTTTATTAGCATTGCCTACAGTTTCTAATGTTTGGTTTTCTACATCATGGAGAAAGCAGCCTTTTCTCTGTGTTCTTTCTCACCCATCTATGACCAAGTGACACACCTCTTAGAGTAGTTCTTGGATTTGTACATTTAGCTGCTGCCTGCAAAGAAGTCAGTGATCTGAGAAAGCCTGATCGAGATTACACACTGCTGTCAACAGGAACTACTGAAGTCCTAGGAATCAGTAAAAGGATTACTGTTCTGACATGAAGGACTGACAGAGTTTTCTTCCCTCAAAGCTGTTACTTGCCCTGCCTCCCAGCGGTGCTAAGGCTCAGAGCAGCCCAAAAAACCTCAAGGAAGCCAACATCCTCCAGCTCACCTCCAGCAAACACAGCAGCACGGACGAACTCACTCTGGCTGGGTGTGCTCTGCTGGAAACTCCTTGTTCCTAGACAAGGTTTCAAGCATATTACTATGGGGCTATGAAGATCTGGAAATGAGTTACCCTTTGAGGCTTTCTCCAGGTGATGCTCCCAAATAAAGTCTTTCAGAAAATACCTGTTCTCAAATAAAACATTCTACATTAAAAGGAACACAATTAGTCTTATGTTGGATTTGTTGGTTTGGGGTTTTGTTTGTTTTTTTGTTTGTTTGTTTTGGGTTTTTTTGTGAAGCCAAAGGGTTTAGTTGTCTGCTAGCTATAGCAAAGCTAGGAGCTTTGTAGGGAGTGTAAAAAAAAAAAAAATCAGTTTTTTTAAGGAGCAAGTCCCCTGCCTCCTCTATTTTCCAGTTGCATAGAGCTTGCCTGAGGACCTGGGAAAAAATTTGGGCACAGGAAATAAGAGCATCACTCTGAGATGGATGCAACATTAGGCTCCAGCCCCATGGAGTGATTGTAGGATATGGCATAAATCCCATCAGCTCAAGCAGAGGCATTTAGATATTAGTGTTTAATGAGCTGTTGGGTTCCATTTAGTTTCATATTGCTTTTAAGAACTTCTGTGCATTCAAGCAAAGAAAATTGTAATGGCATAATTGATTAAAGGAACTTCTCAAAGAATCTTAAAACACAGAAACACTCTAGCAGTGAATACTGCAGCAATAATGTTTTAGAATGCAAAAGAAATTTGTAAGTATTTTGATAGAATTTTCATTAATGTGACTGCAGTATGAAAACTAATTAGTCATTTGCATGTTAGTAAAATTACCTTTATAAAGAGTTCATTTGCAGACTGAGGAAACTGGGATGCATACCATGAAATCAATGGTGTGTAAAATAGATCTGAAATATTTTCTGTCTGTTTTCTCACCCTGTTTGTCTAACTTAAACTCAAGCTGCAAATGCCTGTGTGTGTCACCAATAACCCTGTCCATGGGTGCAGCCTGTGTGGCTGCCTGCTGATGGGATTACAGCAGAAGGGTGTCTGGGTGAGCAGGGAGCTGGGCCAGCAGGCAGCACTGAGAAGGTGTATTCAGCCCCCAGGGTGGGGAGAATCAGACAGGGGAAAGGACTAAAACATTAGGTTGCATGTGGAATTAAACTGTGGAACACATTTTAAAAATATGAATGATTTGTGATTTTATCCAGCTTTTCCACACTTTGACTATAAGGTACAACCCGTTTTGAAACATTGCTTATTTGGATGTGCCTGCCTGAAAACTCTTTTACTTTAGCTTCATCTTCCATGAGGATGATATTCTGACACCAGAATGATACATTTGCTCAGGAGCAGAATTCCAGCATTTGGAGGCTGGTTTGTCAATAAAGAAGAAATGTGAGATATAGACAGGGGGTGTCCTCTAAATAGACTTTTTATGTACCGTAACTGGAAGGCAATTGCACCAATTCCTTGTTGCAAGAGAGCAACTGTAATTTGGGAGTCTTAATTGGAGATGGACCTCATGGTGACTCACTTTTCCATCTCTAAAGAACATCACAGACCAGCAGGTTTTCTCAGCCCTAAGTGTTCTGTGCACATGAGAAGTCAGCACTTCAGGAGCAGCATTACAGGAATTACTGGTGGTCACAACAACCACTGTTATCTACACAGTTCTCTAAGGCTGACAAAAGCCATCTAAATGTCTTGCTACTTAGGATTAACATTACAAGAGAGTTCTGGTGTAGGATAAGGAACAACAGCTGAGAAAATCCAAAATACTCGTGGAATTATGCAGCCTAAGTCTTTCAAGGAGCTTGGGAAAAACCTCACCCATGGTTGTAAAGTCCACATCATCCTACCAGCCAGACACTCCAAGAAGAACAAGAGGGAATGAACAAAACAGAGAAGAAGAAAATGAGATGAAGGCACTAGTTAGAGGAGCACTGGAAGGAATGTAGTGAGCAAAAGGGTGAGTAGGAGGAAAATAAAGCTGAGATGTAGGTGGGTGAGAGGTACATAAAGCCATGAAGCTGATACCAGATTACAGAGTCGTGAGTCAAACACTGAGGTATGAAACAAGTCTACGAAGGGTATCCCAGATTCTTCTAATTCACAGGAAAACTTCTGCAAATAACACACTCTGCCAGAGATACGTTATGCAAAATCAATATCCATCTTCATGGGTTAAGGAATGTTTAAAGAGTGAGTCACACAGCTGATGCATGGATGCGAGTCTGAGCGGTTCCATAGGTTCAGAATGCACAGAATACAATAAAGGAAAAGAGAGGGATTAAATAGCATGCAAAACATAAACCCTGAAATTATTTTGAAAGTTCTTGCTTTCAAAAAGGAGGAATTTGCACGGGTCAAGCTTCCATGTCAGATAGGGGTATATTTTCAGGATCTTGTCATGGTCCCACAGGTCTAACGCTTGACTGGCATCAGATCTCTAGATATAAAATCACTTTCCTCCAGACTTGTTTCAGTAGTCTGGTACTGGTGTGCCTCAGGTCAGGGATGAATGTCTGCCTTCTCAACATGCCTGCAAAGCAGGGAAGGACAGAAATGATCTTGCATTTAAAATGAAGGTCAAGCATAGAGTCACAGCCTGGGATGGCCAGGCAGGGCCACAGAGATGAGGTTGTGCCCAGACCAGGCTGGGATGTCAGCCCACTGAAAAACAACAAATGGAGCAAATATAGGCACTGAAGAGGAATCAGCTCAATCCACCCAGCCTCTGAATCACACTCATGGACATTTCTTTCTTCATCAAGCATACAGGGAGCTAGGACTCAACCTGGCAAACAAAAAATGGCCAAAATGATATTATGTGAAAATTGTGATGTTTTCTCTTGACTTAAAACTTTACCTACACTTACTATTATTTTCAGCATGCTTACAGTTCTCTACAGCATTTCCTAAACTTCTTGACCTCATGGTCAGTAGTCAACACAATTTTCTTCCTAGACCAACAAGTACTCATATCTGTAATTGCCCTTTTTATGTTTGATGTTTAGGTGGGCTATTTCCCTCCAACTATGGACATGCAGACCACCACTGCTCTGTGAGCCAGAGCATTTCAAAATGCAGTCCTATGTTAAACACAACACTTTGTATCCATCCTGCAAAGACAAGAGTAGAAATGCTGCAAATTCTTGTATCTTCTTCAGTATCTTGTGGCAAATATTCCTTTAATGTTACTGGAGGACATTTGTTATTTTACCTAAAAATGAGACTGAGATTTGGCTTGATTATAATCAAGCCTCCTGAAACAATAAGCTCTATATGCTTAAAGAAATACAGTAGCTGCAAGGTGTCAGGAGAGGGCTGAGTGTGTGACAGTCACCAAATCTGTGGTACCAGAGCAGTGCTGTCAACAGTGGCACTGAGAACATGCAGCATCCCAAATCTGCAGGGGGAAGGAGAGGCAAACCCAAATCTGCAGGGGGAAGGAGAGGCAATCCCAAAGCTGCAGGGGGAAGGAGAGGCAATCCCAAATCTGCAGGGGGAAGGAGAGGCAAACCCAAAGCTGCAGGGGGAAGGAGAGGCAATCCCAAAGCTGCAGGGGGAAGGAGAGGCAAACCCAAATCTGCAGGGGGAAGGAGAGGCAATCCCAAAGCTGCAGGGAGGAGAGGCAAGGAGATGCTGCCGGCCCAGCACCATCAGGACTGGGGACTGGACCAAGGAGGGCAGAAGCAGAGCTGAAGGACAGGTCTGTGCCTGAGCAAGTACAAGAATGGGCTGCAAAGCCAAAGCCCTTTGATGTGGCTCCCTGGAAGCAGAGCAGAGGAGGCAGAAGCACAGCTCACAAGGAGCCATTGCAAACTGGCTGCTTGGCTGAACCAGATCCCATCCCTCACACCGTGCTGAGAAGCTGTTGCACAAACTACTCCCTCTCCTCGTCCTTCTCTTTGTAAACATTTGGGAATGGCTGTGAGACAAGTCAGGACTTTCTGCCCAATCAGTTCTTGGCAGAGCAGGGAGGTTTTTGTGTTCAAGGACTGCACCACCCAGCTCTCTGCCTCCAAACTCGGAGCAGTCGCTGGGGCTCCCCCCACGAGCATTTTCTACCAGTTCAGAAACAAAACAAAACTCAGAGGTATCTTTTGACAGATAAAACATCTCCAGCAATTTTTATTTATTCGTGCCGCTCTAGGCATTTATGCTGCTAGCCTGGGACATAACATTTACAGTGGAAAATGAGGGACATGTTTCTAAAGCTCGGAACTATCCTGAGAGTCTTGCAGAATTTTATGTAAATGTTTTCAGGCTGGATTTGAATGGCTTTTTCTCCTCTACAGATTCAATTAATAAGTACAGAATAGCGAGGTATAGTAAAGGATAATTATAAAAGCAAATGTTCTCCCCTATATTGTTCAGAGTTTGGGGAGTCACAGTATTTCACCAGAGATGTAAGGTGCTTTTCAGAACACAGTTTTACCTCTACTCATCCCAAGCTGTTCTTGAGTCCTGGTAGCACCCTCTGGTAAAAAACTTAATGCACTAGACTCATAAACTCGGGGGAACTAAGAGTAAAACTGCCCTGGTATTTTCAAAGATGAAACATTGTGTGTTGCAGGAGAGACATGGAATCAGCTCTGTTTGAAAAGGAGTTCATTACTTGGGATGTTGCTCTTTCTGGATGGAATTCAGTCCTGACAGGCTAAGCATCATGTGGAGACTGTTCTCCTGGCATTTCTATATTCATCTCCATCTGGTGTGCTTGGAAGAAGAGCCAGAAGAATGCAGTGAGTGATCCCTCTTCTTTCCAGAAGGCCCCCCAGGAAGCAGATAATGCCAACGGCAGGAATGCTCTTCAGGAAAGGGATGACATGAGTCCTTGACTCAAACAGCTCTCAGAAGAGCAGACTCCTCCTCTGACATTGAGCGAACCATGGGTAAATGTTCATCAGCAAAGAAGACCTACAACTCCACTGGAAGAACTAAGTCTTGAGCTACCTAAGGCTCAGCAGGTTTTCATTTCTGTGCCAGAGAAACATTATTTGCTTGTCTGTTTTTAAAATTCTGAACACAGACTTTTCTGCTGCCAGGGGGATGGTAATGTCTGTCAGAGGGAAGCTGAGGACAGGACATCTCTGAAGTCAGGCTCTTCAGAGCCCCTCTGCCAACACAGTAATGTGCAGGAGTTCAGGAGCAAGATGGTTGCCATGGACCTGCTGCCAAAGGAACAGGAAACAGCAGCAGAGATGTGAAATGTTCAGGCCATTATTTCCTTACTGTTTATTTCTGAGGCTTTCCTGCTGCATGTCAGGTCACCAGCTGGGCAGTACTACTGCAGAAGTGGAGCCTTTCCTAAGAATTCCAGCTTCTGGGAAAGAAACACATGACCTGGGAGGACTCTGCAAGGCAAGCACTATCTGCTGGCAGCGTGAACCAGCCAGTGGCAACCAGAACCTAAACTTTTGCCTATGTGAGGACACGGGCTGAGCACTGCAGGGAACCTGATTCTAAACCTGCACAAGCAAGAGTCAGGAATAATTCTCAGGAGATGTGTTAAATTGTTCTAGAATAAATCTTATAATGTGACATTTGTATAAGCCTTGGCAATTAGTTTTCTTGCTGAGTGGGAGGAGGATTAGCAGAGAGAGAAAAAAGACAGTAGTTAAGGTATTGAATCTTCTGTGTTGTCAAAAACTTAAATAAGAGTAATTCTGTTGACAATTAGACATCTTTACACAGTCAACACACATTTCTGTGTGGTTCTGCCTGATTTTTAACCATCCATAGCTTTATTGTATACTTGTTATTTCTCTCCTGAAGCTGATCAGTCATATGGACATTTTTTTAAAAAATAACCAAGATAAAAGCACCTTTTTTTTTTCATAATAAAAGATTTAAAAGCTGTGGCTTTACCCACCCATTATGAGCACCTCAGCAAAAGATCTCTGGCTTCCAAGCAAGCAAAACATATCCTACCCCCCATCTTACAGAAACCCTCATCCTTCTTTAGAATTGTAAATTGATAAGAACTCTGGAATAATATTAAGCTTTCTTGACATCATCTTCCAAGGCCATGGTAAGGTCTTCTTCCAGTTCTCTCTCTCTCTCTCTTCTAGGCTCCCTGTCTACTTATGTTCCTTAATAATATTCTTATGCTTTGATGAACTTAACTTTGTGGTCTGAAAGCCCCAGTATCCTCAAGATAGACCAAAACATGTTATTTCTTGATACCCTCCCCAGGCAAGCAGCCCAGGTGATGGGCTGTGTACCAGAGGCAGCAGCAATAGCTGAAATAATTAAAATAAATCTGCCTTTGAAGCAAGCTGAGTCAATAAATGGTAACTCACCCAATCCAATAATTACATGCTTCCTTCTGTGAAACTTGGAATAATAGGGTATATTTCCAAGACACTGTATTTAAGCAAATCAACAAAACAAAAAATAGAGTGCATGTTTATGTAGGTGCACACATAGAATATAAATATGTTATTGACTATTTTTTGGTCCAAATAGCAGCACTTTTTGAGAAGCTGCAAAAGTTTAATGCAGATGTGTTTGCATTAAAATTTCTGACATTTTTCTAGAAGGCCACACATAAAGCATAAATCACACTTACCAGCAGACCAGTTCTTAGGCATTTCTACTTTGCTTACATTGGGAGTTTAATCAAACAAATGCTATCAGTCTCTTACATCATAAATCAGCCATTTTAAGGTGTAATGGGGGCTTAAAGTAGGCTGAGTGAATGAATTTCTAGTTAGCTCATGCTTCTCTGCATACTAAGGCTTGAATTTACTCCAAATGTGTGCAAAAAAAAAAAAAAAAATCAAAAGGGGATATATTTTTACTGTGTAGATATCTGATAGTAATGAATTCTCATTTATAACAGCACTAAATATGTAATCCTCTCTGCTTTACAGTGCAAGAACACCCTGAAAAGTTCCTTTGTTCAGAGAGAGGATGAAAGTCAGCCAGCTGTAGAAGTTGCCACATGGCAGCACTGTGCACAAACACCCCCAACCCATGTGACAAAGGTGACGAGCTCAGATGTTTTAGTCCAAGTTCTTCTAGTTCTAAAAGGCTGTGCTGGGAGTTACAGTGGTGAGGAGAGCACCCAAAGGTCCCAGCTAATATTAGAGCAGGTACAACCTCTCCCTCCCCTCATTATAGTTTAAACAAATCTTTGCCCCAGCCCGGAGAACTCCTCATGAGCTCTGCTGTGGGATTTCTGCTATGGTATACTTTCCCCTTAGTTTCAGGCTTCAAGCCATGTCTAAAGGGAGCAACACTTCAACTTCTACAAAGTACCTTTCTGTAGAGATGTAATACACAGAAAAAGACCAAAGTAATTTATTTGCACTGTGTATGAAGTTCACCTGTGTGAATCACCTCAGGATTTCCTCTCTTGTTCTATTTTTGCAAAGACCGAACAGATTTTTTTACTACAGCTAAATGGGTGCAAACATGAAATCCTCCTTCATCTGTGCAGAACAGCACAAAAAGTGCTCTCTGCCCTGCTGACTCTCCTTGCATGCACCTGTGATACAGGGATGTACACAGCACCCATCACAGGTGAGGGGCAGCCTGCAAAAGAAGCATGGAAGATGTGAGATAGGAAGAGAAGAAGGGTGCTGGGACAAATTTTTTGTAAAGACTATATGTGGCCACTTCATTGTAGTGCCTCTAAAATATATATGGCCATGGCTGTGGATATAAGCCCACTCATGAAAACGTTACATAAAATGACTCTTGAGAGGCTGCTAAAAGCAGCAACTTCCCTTAAAAACAAACAAACTGACTCACTTCCACATGGCATGTCTCTGCTAAAACAGAGATGCTGCTATGCCATGGATAAACAGTGTGGGTTCCAGAGCCAGCTGCAGACCTAGTCCTGGAGCTGAAATGTGGGGTCCTCACCTCCTGCCAGGGAATTTGTGACCAGGGAGCCTTTGCTAGAGACTTCTGTGAAGCAGGATTTATCACCCAGTGATGGATGGCCTCCTTAAAAACTATTCTTGAAATAGAAAAGAAAAGAAAGAAAAAAAAATCCACATAACCTACTATTATCCTTATGTCTTAGACTGTGTTAGCCTGTCCAGACACGCCAGACCACATGGCAAGAGAGCAATTGTAGGGCACGAGTCCATGACACAGTAATGCAGCAAGAGCATCTGGATGCACAGCCTGCAGCCACAATGATTTATTTGTCCATGGTATTCTTACTTCTTCGTGACCATATTCAATGCCTGCCAGAGTGTGCAGCAGCATTGCAGTCACTGAAGTTACTCTACTAGAACATATCACTTGGAATTGCTTTAAAGATTATTTAATGTTTGCACAACACTTTGAATTTCTAAGTAATGTAATTGCTTTAATACCACTCTTTTTCCTGGGGGATTCCATGGTTACAGTGGATTTCCATAGAATTATTGCTGGAATTGCCTGGCAGACTGGTTTCTCCCATCTATTGAGCAGACCAGCAAGTGGGGAGTAGGCTAATAACCAGTGGATACTGTTTGGGATAACACTCCTAAGTCAGCCACCAAGGACCCCATGAATAATGTTGCAGTGATTTCTGATCATGGAAGAGCCTCCAACAATAGCTGCAGGGAAGCAGAGGGCACGTTCCCTCTGTCAGCTCCAGGGAATAATTGCAGGGTTTTTGTTGCCCCTTCAGCAGAGCCAACATAGGTTACCTTCTCTGAGGAAGCAGGAAAGCAGCAAATTACCCAAAGTGTCTTCGGTTTTGTGCACCCAGCAATGCACGTCAGAAAATCAATAACGCATGAAAGGCACCGCTCAGGGATGAACAATGAAACAGATTACACACAAGCTAAACAGGAATAATGCTCCCTGCAGGAAAGGAGCCTCAGGACCAGAGGAGGCAGCTGTCTGTGCAGGCTGAGGGAGAGAAAAGGGACGGTGGGGAAATACTGAATTTTGATTTCTGGGAACAGAGGCTCACAGGGAAGAAAAAAAAAAAAAAATCCATCTACAATAAAAAGCTCCCCCCCCCAAAAAAAAGAGTACACTTGCCAAGTGTACTCTGAGGGCAAACCTTCAGTTTGTTCTGTCAGAAGGTACTGGATGAGGAACCTGTGTGACAAAACCCTCAGAGGTCCCAGCTGGGTCCCCTCCAGGTGTGGAGGAGGAGATGGCTCCTGTTTGCTGGCACATGGAGCAGTCTCTGCTCTGCTCCTCTCCCTCTGCACAGCCCCCTGGCCCAGCACCCTGTCACCCAGCTGAACACTAATGGTATTCCTTCAGAATGGTAATGTCCTTCAGAAAGGGAATATGATAAAAAGAGGCAGAGAAATCAGGTCACTGATTCTCAGTTCCTTGGCCTTACCCAGGAGCTCTTAATTTCCAGCTATTTCTGTGAGACCGTGAGTATATTTTATTATGATGATTTTATCACTGAAACCAACATCATTTGTAATTTTACAGACCACAGTAACTCCAAAGCACTGCAGCAGCTGAACATATGCCTGAAATTTACCCAAACTGTTCAGGATTTCCATTCCCTTCTGCTTCCTGAACTAATCTGAAGTGACAGTGAATACATCTAATGCTTTAAAAGCATTACTTTAAAACTTTGCTGTCAAGATGCTCAAAAATATTAAACAAAGGTGACTTCTTGAGTTTTAGATATTTTGTTCAAGCCTGTACTTAGTGAGTCTGAATCTCCAGGCTGTTTACTACCCATCCCCTGAAAAGTCTGGCTTCTTCTAAGTGTCTTAAAATTGAGTTAATAAAAACCTTGAAGGCAAGCAATTATTTCCCAAAGCTCCTTAACATGGCAATAGGATCATATTGCAAATCCAGTTCTGGAGGGCCGAATTTTGAAACATCATCTCTCAGTCATCCCACTCACTCCAGAAAAATCAGTTTTATTCTGCATAAATTGCCTCTCCTCGTCCCTAGAGCTCCTCCGGGAGGGCAGCACCCTTCCTTCAGGCAGCCCTATGATCAGCTGCCTCAGGCCCATGATCCTGACCCAGCTGAAGGTGAAGCTTTTTCCTAGGGGTGCAGAGATCCAATTCGTTTCCATCCTGGTGGTCTGGCAGCTCCAGCTCACGGCACAGATGCCCCAAGGCTGCCGCCGTCCCGAAGGGAATGGCACGAAGGGCTGGGAGGGAGCACAGAGCTCCTGCGGGTTGTGACATTTGGCTTTGGAGAGAAATCTGCTCCGTCCCAGCCTGCGGCAGCCGGGACAGGCACCGGGAAGCCCAAAGCAGAGCGAGGTCCCGTCCCGCAGGTGTTGGGGCGGTGTGCTTCTCCATCTCTTGGCCAGCGGGGGAATAACAGGGGTGATTCCTGGGGCAGGGAGCTGCCGTGCCAGCAGTGCTCAGCAGCTCATCCCGGGCTTTGGGCACCCCCTGGACCGGGGCGATGTGAGCTCCACACCTCCCAGGGCTCCCTCCGCCTGCGCCGTGCACAGCTGCACCGCAACATCTGGACGGGGGACACGGGGCTCCCCTCACCCGGGGGCACCTCTGGGCGGCCAGATCCTGCAGGCAGCGTCGGAAAATCCCTTCTGACATCGTTACCGAGCGCCCCAGCAGCACCACAATTAACGTGCAACAAATGCATTGAATTCATTCATTAATTAACCAGTGCGTGGATACCGCGCTACCAACGCAGAATGACTCTTGTGTAGAACGCAAGGGCCAAACTTCCCCCACATCCCTCTGGTGTGCCCTGAAAACTGCATTAGGATGTCTCTGTGTGCCTAAGCACGATTTAGGAGAAGGTCCCTTAGAGCAGGGAATACCCAGGCATGCTCTAAGTGCAGCTCAGCAGGCACTCCGTCTTTGGGGCATTCCCTGCTGAGCTGCAGGGACACCAACACGCCATCAGCCCCCTGGGGAAGGAGCCCATGGGAAGCAGAGCTCCTCTAGCAAGCGCAGAACATCCGGCAGGGAAATGTGTCTGTGTAGAGATTAATTCCTCGTCCCTTCACGAGGAAACCTGAATTTCAAACACACAAGTCACCTGTGAGCAAGCAAAGGTTTGCGACACCTGCTTCTGCATTTTGCTAAATTACTGAGTCCTTTCATTATAAATTATTGTACAAAAGTCTCTGCTCATCCTGTTAATGACACTTTCATTATCAATCATTATTATTTTATTATCAAATTTGGGAAAAAAACCCCAACCAAACAACAACAAATAAAATCCAATCATACAAAAAGAATGTGCAAAACTTTAGATTATTCTGATATTAGAAGTATTGTTAGGGTCCTGGCACAAAATAAAACCACCCCTTTTCTTGATTTTATTGACTAATATTAAATCTGAAATCACATGGCTACATAAAGAGACAATGGAAAGATGAACAGGGAGGTGGTTTTTACAGCACAGTCTGTGAACCAGAGAGGCTTCAAACTGCAAATTCCAAAGTCATAAAAAAAAAAAAAAAAAAAAAAAAGGCACCCACAGCCAGGTGCAGACACCCTCCTACTCAGGGCCCCATGGGACATCTCCCAGCTTTGGGGACCTTGTCCTTCTTGAAACACTACATGGAAGAGTCCTACCAGCTGACTGATGGCAAGAAATCTGTCTCCAAAGACAAAGTCTGGCACAGAAATAATCGGTTATTTCACAAACTTACAGTTGGTCTTTGTTTAATAAACCCAGTCAGAGTAAACTGAGAACATGATGGGATGGCATGACTCTGTGATGTGTTTGATACCCTTGTTTAATACCCAAGGTCCTTCTCAGCCCCCAAAGGAGCTTTCCTGGCTGAATAGCAGGTTTCAAAAATGGAGTTACATATAAAACATACAAAAAGAAAAGACACACATTTCCTTTGTCTGCATGTAAGGAAATGACTCAAATAAGAACCTGAATAAAGTTGTGTTACAGAACTGCCCAAATACACAATTACCAATGTGTGTAACTCTTGCTAAACAGGAACAACTATTAGTATTGGGTGCCAATCAAGTGCCCAAAAATGTTTCTGAACAATTAGTTACCAACAACAGTGAACTCTGCCGTGATACCATGCTCACTTATTTCAATCAAGATCTGCTCATTGCTTGAAAAAATCCCCCAACATCAGCATTGACAGGCATGGGTTTCTACTGTAATACTATGGACTTATTTTATACAGCTCATGCTGAAAAGGTCTCTATGGAGGATCAAGATAAAATATAGCTTTGGTTTGGAGAGACTGGATCAATACTCAGAAAATTTTGGGTACTGCTTGAAGTTTAGCCACAAACTGCTACTATGATTGGAAAAAAAAGAAAGTGTTTGTGTCTACTTTTTCTTGTTTGTTTTTTTTTTTCCTAAGCAAAGGTGGCTACAATTCCCCACTTCTCAAAAAAGAAACAATTTATCAAGTTCTAAATCATTCTGTTGATGAAGGATACAAGAAAATCAAACAAACTGAGGTTAGGCAGCTTTATAATCACCTTGGGGGCTGTGCAGAACTCTGTAGGAGCCTGATGGGAAAAACAACAGCCAGCACATGGCCTGGTGGAGACAGCAAGGGGGCTGGATTGCCCCGGGCTGGCAGCAAGAGGAGACCTGGCAAGATCCCCTCCTGCTCAAGTCCTCCTGTCTTCACAGAAAATCTCAGTTATGACGTGGTGAGCCCCAAACACTGACAAAAGAGGGAAAATAGAAACAAAGGCAGGGGAAGAGAAGGGGCGAGGATGCAGAAACCAGTGGGGTTCTGACTCCAGTGTCCTGCTGGGGCAAGGGACCTCACTGAAAGGAGAGAGAGAGGAACAAGGGAGAGGAAGGAAGTACATAGGAGAAAAATCTAGAAACAGAACAGGATTACAGGAGACATTTGGAGAAGTGCACTGAGACTGACCACGATCAGGGTCTGAGAGAAGTCTCTTCATCATGGTCACAGTTTACAGACCAGCTGCTGCCTTTCTCTCAAGCACAGAGCAGCACTTCCTTACCTTGAAAA
Source organism: Florisuga fusca (assembly GCA_038090715.1). Lineage (NCBI taxonomy): Eukaryota > Metazoa > Chordata > Aves > Apodiformes > Trochilidae > Florisuga > Florisuga fusca. The sequence continues at coordinate 1,109,775 of JAAWXA010000050.1, forward strand.
AGTAACGTCTGGACTGGGCCATTAATCACTGCTAGAGCCATTAATCACTTCTACAGAGCTTTCTTATCTCTAATAATCTTCTTCCTGGAAGGGCTCATGCAAACCTAGCTGTGCATACAGCTATCTAGTGGTGAAGCCAAACATTCAGCCCTGGACACGAATTAACTTCCTGGACAGAAATGGAATTGTCAAAGGCATACGTAAACCTCTGCTGCTTTGTTAACCCAAAATGTTACTGACTTTTAACTAGCTTTTGGTTTTGCTCCTCTGGGAGGAATCTGAGGCAGGAAGTAAAACAGAAAGCTGCTGAAAGACAGAACTTTGGAATCTGGCACCTCATTTTAGGTCTAGGAAAAAATAAGTCTGTTTAAACAAAACTTTTTCTGGCACAGGAAAATTGAGTATTGTTGGTACTGAAAAATAAACCAAGCAATCTCTTACACGTCCATCAGCCCAAAACAAAGATTACGTTTATTATAGAGCAGCGTCCACAAGTGGGCAGAGTCTATTTCTGCAACAGCCACTCATAAATGGATAGCTAAACAGGGTTACCCTCAGCCAGGTTCTCCCGTACACAGAGGGGTCAAACAGGCTTTTATTAGCCAGGCCTGCAGCATGGGATCAGAAGGCCTGATGGTTTGATGGTGTAGTGATTAAAAACTGCAAGTTTCCAAGTGTGTACCATTCAATAATAAGACTAAAGTTATGCCTGAAGTAAGGATGTAAGTTAGAAACTGCCTTTCTCATTTCAAGAGCAGAAGAAATTCTACTGTAGTCTTTCTCACTCATTTTTTAATACAACTTGAGTAACAAGGGTGTGACAGATCAGGTGCTGGTATTGCCACACTCACATGGACACAGTCACCTGAACCTCACGGTGTTCACAGAGGGATAAATTCCTCTGCAGGAACACCTCTGTGTCAAGGGGAGCAAACCAGATGCCTTCCAGGGAATTATGTTTCCTCCTTAAAGGTTGAAAGACAAGGGGATTTTGCATTAGCAAAATACAAAGAAGCTTTTCCTTCCTCTTAGGTTTGGTCATTATGAAAATTTTCAGCCCAAGAGGCAGCTGGCTGCTGGATTTAAAATGGATGACAATGCTGGAAATTCTTGCAAGCATTAGTTGCAGCTTTGGTTCTATGTTCTGTGGTAAGAAGTGGAGTTGGAATACAGCAGATGGTTCTTGAGGAGGAGTTAACCCAAACCAGGCAAACCAGCAACATAGCAAAGATCTCAAGGACATACTTGGCATACATTTCCAGTATTGCTGCCCAGATATAACTTCTTTCCAATTTTGAGCACCTTCCCCAGCTTTTTTCCTCCATCACTGTACCACTCTGCTTCATGCATTGCAAACCTTTGAATACACAGATAATCTGAACAACCTGCAGGGGAACCACAGCCCTGGTGAAATTTTACACAGAAAAAAAAAAAAAAAAAAAAAAAAAGGTATCTCTGCCCAGGAGCTCCCACAGTGTCTGCAGGTATTGCAGAACTCATCAACAGGAGTAACATAATTCCTTAAGAAGAGAGACCCCCCCTAACAAGAATGGATCCAAGCATCACAGCCAGATATCGTGATACCATCAACAGCAGCTTTTACCTCATCTTTAAGGTGATGCAGCACTTGGGATGTTGGTTGCTGAGTCTCAGTTTGCATTAGTGCTCACAGCTTTAAAAACAGAGCTGTTAGCAAAGCAAAACCAGGAACAGAATGCAGAAAAATGATCTCCAGTACAGTTTTGGAGGTTTCACTTCTATAAATAAGGTCAAATTAAAACATAAATAAAGTTTGATTTAAATAAAAATAAAGAAGCTGGGCTGGTTTAGAAAGAAAACATGACAGAAGCACATGTTTAATTTATAATGGCCAGCCACTGAGCAAAAATTGGAAAGAATTATTGCAGAAATAGCATACCAAACACTAGAGCACTTGGCTTATGTTCCAGTTCCCATCATCACTTTAAGAGACAGCTAATATTTTCCATTTTCCTCTGTTTAATCAGATCAGTAAATATATCTGCATTCCACTTGCCATAAACTGCATTATTTGTGAATAAAAGTGTATGCAAAAATGTCATAACAATTAAAAAAAAATATTTCTTTAATCTTTAGGAACATTTAGTGGCTGTTTTGCTCTAAGCTGGGCTATATAATAAACTTAAAATCTTCATAATGGCACTGCAGGAAACAGATTTCTGGAAAACAACAAAAAGAGTCTAAGCAATTTTTCTTGCTACACAGCCTGGTGCAGGCTGGTGCAGCCTGACATCAGCTCCACAAACAGCCCTTCCTAGCACCACCAGGCCTGATTCCTGGTCCAAATGTTAATTTTGTGGGTTATATCAGCACTCTGCACTGCTTCAAAACTTTTATTGGAAGCTGGTATGCCCAGGGCATTTGAGAAGTGGGGATTAACTGCTCCTCTTAGATTGTGCCCTAAAAATCCCATCTGCCTACACTCAGAGGAGTATGGGGGCCAGGAAGGGGGACACCCAAAGGTATTTGGCCAGAGCACTGCCAGGAGTCAGCAGCCCCAAGGTCTGGGGGTGACACCCACCACAGAGGTTACCACTCTGTCAAGTCTGAATTCTCATTAAGCACCATTTTGAAACACTTTACTGGGCTGGGGGCTCTCTGCTCTCTGTGCACCAGTGTACACGGAGGTTGAAGCACCATCAGGACGAGCCCACTGGTGCTGTTGCTCCTGGACACCTTCTGCCACCAGGATGGTTGCCAGGGTTGCCACAGGAGTGCAGATACAGGGCAGGTGTGTGTCTGTGTGTGCAGCAGCAACACCATAGCATGGAGGCCTGAGGCAGGATGACCTGATCATCAGCTAACCCAGAACACAAATAGACTATCAAAACCCCTCAGTCTCTAGGTTTTAAGTCAGGTGAAGTATTAATCAGGTACAGCAGCATCCAGGATCACATACCAAGGTTTATGAAAACTCATGGAATTAAAACTTACAGGTGGAGCTTGTCACATTCATTTGATGAGTTCCCAGAAGAGTCTTGAGATGTTTACATTTATTTTGCTGCAGCCTGAAAAAAAAATACAGTGAAAAGGACTGCAAATAGACACAGGGTAGAGCAGAACTGCACTACTGTCAACCTTAAACTTAACTGCTTTATTCATCACTTAATTAATAAGCAAAACTATTGGTCTCAAGTGTTGACAATATCATGGTCGAGCATCCTTCAGCTCTCCAATCCTGCCTTATAAGGACTTGGGATCCAGGAGCCCAGACTGACCTTTTAGAAAGGCCCAAAGTTTTAAAACCTGTACCTTCTACAAAGTTTTCTCCGTAAGACTGCACAGTCCTAGTGATTAAGACAGGATAACACAATCCTGTCACTAGCAACACCACCAGAGGGGGGGTCCCACTGACCACAAGAGCTGTGTCTCCTTGATGCAGGCAGCTGTTTCGAGTGGGGACCTCTGGAGCAGCCCTGGGGGTGACAATCTGAAGGCAGCAGTCATTGCCCTGGTCCCCACTGGTACCCTGTGAGTTTGTGTCAGTTGTCACCAGAGCTGAGAGCTGTGGAGCCACGAGGAGAGGCAGAATGGCACTTGAGCTTTTTGTATGGGGATGGGGCCTGGGGCTGCCTCCTCTACCTCCCACCACGCTGGGCAGCCACCTCTCCCCAGCCTTCGGGGTGACACGGCCCAAAACATGGTGGGACCCACCTCACACCACGAGTGCTGCACTACCCAAAGGGAACGTGCTCCTGTTGAAGCACTCCTGGCATTTCCCCTGGTGACAGGACAGCCACCAGCACCATCTCCTGTGACAGGACAGCCGCCAGCACCATCTCTTCTGGGTATGGAGAGGGGCGAAGGGGCAGAGCCAGGGGTGCTGTGGGGCATGTGGTGAGGAGGGGGCAGAGGGGGTCTCGCTGTCCCGGATAATGATCTCTTTTGTTCTCCATTACCCCGAACAACATTTCCCCCTCACCATTCAGCTTCCCGCCCCCCACGTCCCCTCCCTGCTCCTTCCGCAGCCCCTCTGTGTGAACTGCCGCCCGTCCCGCCCCGCCGGGGGACTCTCCGCCGGACTGCCCCTTTCCCAGCCCCTCAGGGCGAGCGGGTTCTGCTCACGGCTCGGTCCGGTCCTCACCTGCCGGNGGCGGGGCTGAGCCCCGGGCGAGCTCTTCTTCCATTGGGCTGGGGAGGTCCAGGAGCGCAGTGAACATTTGAACAATTAAATATTCGTTCGGAAGAGAGCGGCGTCGGCGGGGGACTGTGAGGTGGCCGCTGGGAGGGAGGGGGAAAGGGAGAGAGGGAGGGAGAACGGACCGGCCCGTCTGCCAGGTGAGGCCTTTACACCTTCCCTGCCCGGCCCGGTGTGCGGGACCGGTGGTGCGGGACCGCCATGTCTGTGTGCCGGTGGGTCCCGCACACCTGAGGGGTTCTTGTCACCCGTGGGGACAGCAGGTGTCGATGGGAACCCTGCAGTGATTCGAGTCTCTCTCTTCCACCCGCAAAGATGTGCCTCAGCTGATCGTCAAGCTCCTCAGGCTGGACCGCCGGGTTAAAGGGAGAATAAAGCTTTGCTGGGAGGTAAGGCAGAGGGTAACAAGTGCTCTGGCAGATACCGCTGGTTGCTGAGCTGTTTTTGTGGCCCTGGGCTAGGTGCTGTGCTTCTGTGCTTGCTTTTCTTCCTCTGCCCCCCTGCCCTGTGTCTGTAGATGAGGAAAATCTCTCCTATGGCTGTGGGGTGATTACTCACCAGTCAATGTGTGTACAGCCTGTAGGGTAGCAGTAGGTGTCTATATTAAAGAACTGTCAAAACTCTGAAGCAGAAAAATATTGGAAATGTTACTTGTGTGGTTGGGCACCCAGTTGGGGGATGAAAAGCGTTTTGTGACCCCACAAATATCAGTATCTCCGTAGTGTTCCCTACTGCTTTGTGTCTATAGCTTGAGTAGCATCCCTTTTCTTAGAATCTGGAGGGAACTGCATTAAACAGAGCAGCTCATGAGGCATTTCTCCATTGGATTGAATGCCAGCAGAAGCGTTTTGAAACTGAAGAAGGCATACTGTACAGGGAGCTGCTGGCAGTAAATAGTTTCTGGTAATGAGTAACAGTGTGGTGGCTTTTATCTGGTGTGTGTGGTGGGGGGTCTGGATGACCATGGCTGAAGAGAACCTGAGGGTGCCCTGGGTGAGTTGGTGGGACTGACAGCCAGCCTGGTTCTTGAACAGTCCCCACTCCTGTAACTGCTGCCAGAGTTCTTGGGTTTAACTCCCTGCACAAGTGGCTCAGATTGGCTCACAATTTTCTGTGTGGTTCTGTTTCTTTTATTTGTCTTCTTTTCAAAGTCTGGTTCAGGTGTCAAGTGGCATTTGGTCATTGTGTGTTCTTCCTTGTCAGCTTCTGCATTGCTGTTACTGTTGTTCACATTAGAGCATATCTTTCACACTCCTGTATTTGTTAACTTGTAGGTATCATGCAGATTGGTTTTGGTTACTTCTAAATAGTTGTCTTAATTTAATTTTCCCTTGTGGGGCATACTGGAAATGCTCCTGTCCCTTGATTTGCAGTTTATGATGATGAATTCAAAAAGCCACTTGCTCTCTTTGCATTCAAGCCCTTTATTTAAACTAGCTAAAACTTATTTTCTGTGATCTTTTTTTGTTGTGGCCTTTATTTTGGTGGCCTGGGTAATGTTATTGGGTCTGAGTGTAATGTGCTACCTGCATTGAAATATGGGGAGCTGTTTGATTGTTTTTGTTTAATTATAAGGGGGGTTAATGTTATCCTTTGCTGTTTCCTTTATCTGGCCCCTGTTAAATGAGATGCTTTGTGCAGATGTAATTGAATGCAGGATATTAGCCAGGAGCTTCTGAAACCTAACCCCAGCTCCATCTGTGACTTACCTCATGGCCCTGGGCAAATCACTTAACCTCTCTGTGTTTCTGCACTTGTCAGGGGTGAACAACATGGCTCTTATTATATCTGCCAGAGTCTGAAGGTGCATGAGCTCTCAGCCCTGCTTTGGAGATGCTGTGCTCTGTGAGAGAGCACTGCTGGTGCACTGTTGCTTTTTGGGAAGCTTATAAAATTATTCTGTATCAACTGTGTGTTTAGTTTCTGCCTGAGAGGAGGAAGAAGGGCTGGGGGGACTGGGTTTGAAGAACTAACCAGAAATCTCTCTATTTGCTAAGCAAGGAAAATTAACATAACTATCACCTAAAAGAAATCTTCTGTTGTTATTGCATGCACATGGTCTCATGGGGTGGAAGTCAGCCAAGAAATGTTTTCTGGCATTGTTTCTTTACAGATGGAGCCTAATTTAAAGTTGGACACAGGGGACCCTTGAGCTGCTGGTGGTCCCTGTGCCTGGCAGCACACACCTGTGGAGCCTCTTGGGTCAGTCACGAGCTGCATTGGAGAAAGGTCAGTTAAGGAAAGTCTCTCTAGATGCTGACAGAAAAGGTGTATTACTGTCTAATCTCCAGTCTTGTCGGCAGGAAGTAACCTTTATTTTTTTACAGTTAAAGGTATCTGCTGGTTCTGATGCGGGATGGTAATATCTAGTAAGGAAAACTATTTAGAAGTTCCAAAAATCTTCCATCTCAAACAATGCAGTTTATGTGTGCACAAAAACAATTCTTTTTTTCCTATCCTGAAACAAAGTTATGCTGTTTTATAACATGAACCTTGAAAAGCAAGGTAACAGCCTGTGTTAACAGTCAGGTTGAAACCCCTTCAGAGTACACTGGAGCCTACAGATTGAACAAAGGTTACCAAGTTTATTATCTTCTTCAGAGATAACTTGTCCTGACTTGGACTTTAAATGATGGAGAGTCTGCATATCTGTTAATGAAAAAACCTAGTGCAGATAATGGGTAAAATTATTATTTTGTTTCTGCATGTGGCCCCTCTTCAACCATCCTCACTTACCCTCAGGCAACTTGGACTGGGGGCTATGGGTCTCTTTTGATTGTTATTTTCAGTTAAACTGCTGGGAAGCATTTGGAGAGTTTTTTTTTTTTTTTTTTTTTTTTTTTTTTTTTTTTTTTTTTTTTTTTTTTTCCATAAGATTGATCTTGGACATCTGTCAATAGTACAAAACTGACCTCCCTCTCTCCAGAGGGTTTCAGGGGTTTGGTGCCTCAGCTTGTTTGGCTGGGGCTTCAGTATGTTCAGTGGAGAAACTGCCACTTCCCTTCAACCAAGTTTGGAAAGAACTTTTGGAGAAAGCAAGATTTCACAGAGCTTGGTGGTACCAAAGTGTTAGAGGTTTCCACTGGTGCTACCTCCTGGCAGTGTGGGTAATTAGGGTCATTATGGCATGCAGAAAGGGTCTGGAGTTGATTCCTTGTGAAAGAAATCTGGGGATTTCACAGGGTTGGCTGTGCTTGATGCCAGCAACAAAATCCCTTGGAGCTGGAAGTAGTCCAGGTCAGTAAATTCTTGATCCTCACAGTTAAAGAGCTAGAGCTGAAACACCTCTTTGGAAACACCTTTTTTAATGAGTGGTTGCCCTGGCTCCATCGTGTGAGGCTGGGTGAGGGTGTTTCCAACTGCAGTATGAGCTGGAAGATGCTCTGCAGCTGCCTCCCAGTGCATGTCTGAGCAGCCACTCGTTCTGCCAAAGCAGTTTGTTTATGCACTGGGGGATAACAGGGCAAGTTTTGCTTGTGTCTGTGTCTCCAGCATCCTTACTCTGCACCATTACAGCACCTCTCTTTTCCCACTTCAGACATGGGTGAGCTGATAAACATAATGTGAAAGTTTTGAGTGAAGCACTGTGGGCTCAGGGCATCTGATCATACAGCTGTGTACACAAACATCAGTTGTCTGCACTGTGGCTTCCCCAGATTTTTATCCTAGTGCTAATATTTCAAAATTTGTGGTAAAGGGAGATAAGCAGAGATCAATTATTCATGAGAGTTAGCCAGCTTCAGGTCTGCTTTGTCTGGTGGGTGTTACAGCTGATGTCACTGCTCATGCTTTGTCAGTGTACAGATTGTGTAAGCTGCATTATTTCCAGTCAAAAGATACAATATGGGCACCTTTTGATGCTAATGCTTGTGAAAAGGGAAGGGAAGGGAACCTCTGCTATTGAGACTAAATTCTAAGTAGCCTCTGCATGATTTGTGGCCTCAAATGGCTGGAAACAACTTCTTTTTTAAGTGTGAAGTGAGGTACTATTGTGAATCAAAATATATATACATAGATACAGTTACAAAGTTGTGTGTTTATATACGCATATGTGTGTAAAACAGCAGCAAATGATACAAACAAACTGACTCATACAAGACCTGTTGCTTACAAAACTGGTTCCCCAAGGATTTCTCATATTCAGTGATAGGCTGAGTCTCCACAGGCACTGTTTGAATCTTTTGTGGTTCTGCTGTGTGGTGAAGATGTTGGACTCGTCAGGCATGACACGGGGCCTGCTGTGTGGGCTCCTTCACCATCAGCATTTTATCTGTAGCCATATTTTAATCACTTTAACCTTTTTCACCTCATGTGAGGCATGTGTTGGCAGTTTCAATGTGGGAACTTTCTCCAAGGTCACGGGGCAATGAAGGTGTGTAGGGTCAGGAGTTTGTTTCCCCTCTACCTTGCTTTTGATTATCTTGGGCTCTCCAGTGTGGTTTGAGCACATTTATTCCAGAACTGCATGCCTGATCCAGGATGTCTGTGGTGTAGGTGCAATTGTTGAGCTCTGGGAGCTCTGACAGACATGCAAACCTCTGATTATCTCCTCATGATGCCTGGCTGTAAACTGACCCATTTGCCATGCATGGATGTGCCCCTGCAGCAGTGCCAGGGGCTGGGCTCAGCTGTGCAGGCAGGAGCAGGGGCCTTTCCCACAGCCAGCAGGAGCACTCGGGGTGCTGAGGGGCACATGGCATACTGTAAGGGTGCATGCAGAAGTCAGTGTGTGCCAGAACAAATGACTGATAGAAATCATTCCCCTTGAAGATGTAATTTTGGGGGTGTTCAATTATTTTGAAGCAGTCGTTCAATGAGGTAAATGTCTGTATGAAGCAGCTGTACAAATCCATGTGCTGGAAGCCTGTCATTTGCATGGCAATCTAAGGGAAGCTTAGCAGCATTTGGACTGAAGGTTATTTCTGTGGCCTGTTTGTGCTGATTCATGCTGTCTCAGGTAACTACTTTTTCCCTAAAAGCATCATAAAGATCAGCAAGATGGGCTGAGTTGTTCAGGAGATACTACCACTTGTTATCAGTAACATTTCCTATCTCTTGTGAGTAATATGTGATCTGCCTCTTCTGTTTTGGAAGTAAATCTAGTTTTATTATTTTCCTGTTTCCTTGTAGAAGCTCTTGTTGCAGGCAGATTAGTTGGTGAATACATTTTTAATGAAGGGTAATACTCTGCTGAAGCATTTGGCTGGGATCACTGAAGTGGGAACAGAAATGTCCTGCCTGGCCCCTGGGAGCCCCTTTGCCCCAGTCAGGTTTACAGAATTGCCACCTGGATTGAACACTTTGCTCTACATTTGTGTTGTCAGAAAGGACAGATAAAATGAGTCTCAAATGCAGATGTCTGCTTTGATAGAGACATCAAAGTACTCTGGGGGCTCTCATCTCCTTTCCTGGTTGTTTGGATTGCAGTCCTGTTGCTCTATGGACCTAACCAGGCTTTGTTTCATGCTCCCTTTTTAGCTTAAAATCCCAGTTACTGGCAAGATGAGCCACGTGCTACAGCTGAAAATAGCCAAGCAATTACTCCTGACTTTTGGTGGAAAATGTAATTGAAGTAATTGTGCATCTGCTCAGGAGTCCTTGGGGGGCCCCCACCCAGAGCTGAATGTTAGACGAGGAGTTCTAGCTGGGTTTGGAAGTGCACATTCAGTCCTCCTCTGAGTAGGCTTTGGTTTGCAGTGTAACACACACTAAAGAAATAAATCCAGTAAGCAGAGGGAAGTTTTTTAAAAACATGGAAATTGGTGAGAATGGAAATTCTACCCAGGCGGAGAAATTTCAAAGCAATTCTTTTTTTTTCTTTTACTGTTACTCTATTGCAACACTACCCCTGCTGGCAAGGCAAAGGGGTATCACTTGGCCAGTTCCTTATCCCCAGGCAGTGCTGGCTGTGAAGTGTTTGATGGAGTTCATCAAGTGGGATTGCAGTGTGTCCTCACTCCAGCAGGACACTGGTGTTGCTGTTCTACAGCCACAGCTGTGCTGCTTTATGGAGGGGACTATTTCCCTATCAGTTTGGCAAAACACATTTCCTTGTTTCACAACAAGATGAAGCCTGACAGATTTCTGTTTGGATTATATTGGAAAGGGCTTGGCAACTGCTCCTGATTCAGTGGTGCTGAGCTGGGGCAGGGACCTGGTCTGCATTTACCTGGGGTTTGCTTTGGTTTGTTTTGGGCTTTGTTATTTGGTTGTTTGGGGTCTATTTGTTTGGTTTGGTTTTCACTATTTAATGTTGGCTCTTGTAATCTTAGTAGAGTGAAGAACTATGGGACAAACCTGAAATATCTTAGAATCAGGCTTTTAATTTATTTCCTTTTCTTTTTAAACACACAATTAAATATCAATGAAGCATCTTGATGTAGCATTTTTGCCCTATTTTAACTCCAGAGACCTGAAGTAGTTCACAAAGGTCTCTCTGAACTTGCTTTTTGTACTACCTGAGTTTGGTTTATGACTCTTACTTAAAATATTGATGTTATTATGTTCTTAAACAAGGGTCTGTGGCAAGGTTTGAGAAACTCTTGCACTAAGCTCTGCACAAAGGTGTGAGATGGCTGTGCAGAACAGTGTGCTAAGGGGATGAGGGCAGGCTGTGCTTCTGTTGTTAGGGACTGATGTCTGGCAGGTATGTCATTGCTAGGCTGGTTCTGCTTCACATTGCAGCTTTCATGTCTGCAATAAATAAAAGTAACAAACTCAGTAGCATTTAGAATCTTTAACTATACGTGTGCCTTGTTCTAGATGGATCTGTAACTCTGTTTTAGGGCTGCTTTGAGCAAGTATCTGATTTTCTGATTTGCAGGATTCAAGGTATGCTCCTTGGGCTCTTCAGCCTTGTAACAGAGCCATGTGCAGTGACTCTGCAGAGGAGAGTTTAGAATAGGATTATTTTTGTTGTTGTGTTTTACTACCTTCAAACAGGTGCAATAAATGTGTTGTTGGTTTGGTTTTGGTTTTGGTTTTTCTTTTTTTCTTTTTTTTTGTTTTCTTTCCTTTTTTTCCCCCCCAAGTTTTAAGTTATTCCCAATTAGTTGGTACATGCCCTGAGGCATGAGCAGCCACAAAACCTGAGTGACCAGAGCACTGTGGAATTTACACCTAAGCTTTCTGCCCTTTTTTTCCAGACAGGTACAACTACACTTGTATTTAACACTATTTTAATCTCCTTTACCTCCCCATACATCTGTTGGATGCTGTTGGATGGGCTGAATTTTCTGAGATGAGAGGACTTGGCATGCTATGCCAGAGCAAGGACCTAACCATTCCTTCCTGCCCAGGACTTACCTGGAATAAAGACATCTGTCTTCAAGTCAAGAACTAGAAAATGGGACCATACAACCAAGAACTGTTTTAAATGATCTTTGAGTATTTTATCAAGCACCATGGAACCACTGTGGTTCTGTGTCAGGCCCTCCAAGAACTGTTTCTACAGGCAGCTAAAGCTCTCTTTGTAAATTTTGGTAGCATTACAAGTCAATTCAGAATTCAGGAAAGTGACTTGTGTGTAAATATGCTGCCAGCGTGGAGTTTTCTGCCCTTGCAACTGCTTAGCTTGATCCCCCAGCAGCAGAATCCTTCAAGGTTTAAATGTTACAGATAGCCAAGTAGGTCTCATTTTAGGAAACGTTCATTCTGTCTCTGAGAGGAACTGCACAGTGTTTTTTGTGCTGGAATTTTGTTTTGCTCATTATTATTTTTCCCACCACATATGTTCAAACATTGCTAATCACTGGTTGAATCTAAGCTTGATGTGAGAGAGAATTCTTTCAGAGAAATTTGGTTTTAGCTTCTTGATTAGTCTATTCAATGCAATATCCATAAAAGCAGTGTTCATGTCAGGTTATGTTACTGTGAAAAGGGAAGAACAGGTGGTGGACTATTGTTTGAAACATTTTGTCCCCAGTTCCAGCAAGCCCAGCCCCTTTTTTTGTTCACTTGAAAGGCTGTTTTGTAAGTGTTTGTTAGTTCAGCTCAGGTCTGAACATAAGAAATTGTCTGTCTCTCTTCTGAGAGGAGATCCTTTTAAGATGGGACCATTGATTTATTTTATTTCACCATTGTTCATAAATAATGTGTTTCTCCTGCATGGCATAGCCTCTCTACCTTCTTGTTTGTTTTGTTTTGTTACTTGTGGTACCTTTTTTCCTCCTCAGAACAGTCACCACTGCAAAAATCAGTAGGAGCCTCTCTTCCTGCCATGTTCAATTCATCCTTGGTTTCTGCTGTCTCCACCCTGCATCCTGGTGGATGTGTGCTGGACTCTTTTCCCATCCCCTGCTGCCTCAGTGCTAGTTGGCACCTCTGCTGCTCTGTGCTGTCGGTTCTTCCCTTCTCCTCTTTCACCTCCTGATCACTCCCCATCTTCCTCTGAACTTCTGACATGGCACTGACATCCCAGCCAGCCCTCTTCATGCAGACTAGGTGTCAAGAAACTTAATTCTAACCCTCTTTGTCACCCTGTCACTGGCAGACTCCTTCACCTTCAGCCCCACACCACCTCTCTGCTCTCTCTGACTGCCTTGCTGGGGGCTCCTGGCCAGTCCCTGGGCCACTGCTGGTCCCCAAGGCAGGCTGTGTGCAGAGCAGGCAGGAGCAGAGCTGCCCAGGAGGCTGCTGGGGGTGTCAGAGGTGAGGTCCCTGGGGCAGGGATGCAGCAAACTCTGCAGCTAGCAGCACAGGCTGCTTCTGTTTGCATTTGAGGTATTTCCATTTAACTGTGCATCTATAATAGGAAACAAATGCAGTGGTTTTTTTGACATCTCATTTAACCCTTTGCAAGATTAATGAGTTCATTAATCATTAAACAGTTAATGAGTAAAGTTTAATAGACTAAAGGCTGAATCTGTGTGTGCTGGGGCTATGAGCTGGTTTTGTTTGTCTCAGAGGGAGAGCAATTCCAAGGTCTGGTGGTATTCTCTGTTTTAAGGACTGCACATGTAAGGCTCCTCAACACTTCCCCCCTCAGCAGTCCCCACGTATTAGCAGGGCAGAATCCATGGCTACTGCAGACCTTCCTGCACTTATGGGTACTGTATGTTTATTTCAGAGAGGATCTGAATGTCATGTCCTGCTATGAGAGGGCTTTGTCTCATATTCACACTATCACAGAATTGTCACGGTTGGAAAAGACCTCTCAGATCACTGAGTCCAACCATCAGACAGCTTGGGATTGGAAGCATAAGGAATTTCTTCTGCCTGAACAGACGTTCAGTCCCCAGAATATCTGTGTATGTAAGCCCCAAAGCAGAGAGGTGGGTGCAGAGTCTGGCCCTGGCTTGCTTGCCACCAGCAGAGGAGGAAGAGCACCAGGGACCCGTTCCTCTCATGGTTCTGTACATGTTGTCCTGGGCCCCACGGCTCAGCTGGTAACGAGTAGGTTGCTCTGAAGATAAACCTTTGATTCAGATTTCTGGTTAATACTTTTCTTCCTTTCTTTATTAGGTGAAATATGAGATTGTCTGGGGATGGGGTGGTAGCTGAGAAAGAACAGAAGGGGTAAAAAGAGGAGAAATAAACCAAAGTACCACAGTGAGGTATTCAGATGCCTGAGTTTGAACTTGAGTCTCCTGTGTCATGAGGTGAACTCCCCACTTCCAAGGCTATTGGAAAATTTAGGAAAATAAATGATCTTTTCACAAAAGGTTCAGGTTCCACACCTGTGTCAGTGCCTGCCTGTCATATCCCTGGCTAATTGCATCAGTGAGCAGCTTCAAGCAGCTTGAGTGGGTCATGGGAGAAGTTATATTAATTCATATTTATCAGAACATGCTTTCATATGATACCTGGTGGTTTTGGTTTATTTTGTAACCTGCCAGACTTGAAACATGAGCCTGTGCTGGGCAAGCAGCACCGTGCTGTGGCTCCTGAGTGCTGCAGGCTTTGGGCTGCCAGCCAGCAGTTGTGCCATTTGAGTAGCATATTAAGTGCTCATGTAATATTTATATCTCTCTTATAAGAGATATTGAAGCTGGGAGAGCATTTGGCTTTGCAAAAATAGAAACCAATGGGGATATCATCAGGCTATGGTGTCAGCCCATTTGTAGGTGCTGGTTGGAGGGGAGCTGCACGTGAGTAGATGGCTTCTGGGCTTTGTTTACAAGCAGTTAATGGGATGATGTCTGTTGCAGCAGATACCTTCTCCAGCTTAAGGTATCTCAAAGATCTAAAATGCTGGAGGAGACAGGGCATCCTGCTGCACATCCTGCTCCTGTCTGAGATCAGCCAGCTGCAGCACCCAACTCACAGCAACATTGGGAGTTTTTCCAGAGCTATAATTGAAATAAACTTCATGGAAAGTGGAGATCCCAAGGTGGGAGATCACATGCTGGTGCTCAAGGGTCAGGAAGCACTTGCACATTCTGAAGTACTTGAGGCAGAGGTGTGCACACACACTTCACAGCTCCCACTGTCTGCTCTTGTGTGCTGGGCCACAAATTGGTGATAAACTTCCTGGGGCCTTTGGACACCAAGACTTGCAATGAGGAGCAACCTTTGGAGAGGGGAGAGGAAGTGAGGGCTGGTTTGGGAGGGACTGGGATGGAGGGGCAGCTGTGTGACCAGCACCCTTGATGGTGCTGAGTTCCTGGTGCTGGCCCTGCCGGGTGTCTGCAGGCTCCCAGGTTCCTCTCCCCACTCAAGGTGTGCTGTGCCAGGAGCACAGGGTGTTCCCTGGGCTGGCGTGTGAGCACATGTAATTAATCACACAGAGCAGAATGGTGACGAAGGGCTGTGACAATAAGGGCCTCATGACTTTGGTCTGTGATGGAAAACCCAGCCCCTGCTCAACGTCTCCCAGGGAAACTGGTTTCAAATGTGGCTTTTGGTGACCAGAATCAAGAAACAGCCCTGGCTACAAGCACTTGCTACACTAACTCCTTTCCCTGATTTGTATGAAATGCTGGCAGGAGACCAGCAGCATGATCTCAGAAAGGGATTCAGAGACCACCCTGGATGAGGACTCCCAGCCCAACGACGAGGTGATGCCATACAGTGATGATGAGACGGAGGACGAGCTGGAGAGTCATCAGCCTGGGGCTGAGCCAGGACACAGCCCCGTCAGCAGAGGCACCCACGAGGGAAGGGAGACTCTGAGGAGAGGTAACCTGACAGAATCTGGGTTTGGGGAGCAAATGATGCTGAATGCAGAGGCTGAGCCGTGCGTGGATCAGTTTGATGTTTGTGCTGGTTGGTCGGGTAGGATTCGGAATGGCTCATCTGGAGCTGTGGAGGAGTAATTGATGGCAATGCAGTTTAACAAATGGCAGAATGATAACCAGCTTCATTCCCACCTGCAGCCAGACCTCTGCCACTGCTTGTTGCGTAAAGCTGCACGGTGACCTCGTCCTCATTAAGGCAGGCACAAGGTGTACACAGCTCGTGGTCTGAGAACTGCTCCATGGGACTTCAAATCCCTCTCTTCTCCATCATCTGGAGACTCCAGCCAGCATAAGCAACTTCACTGAGTTTTGTCAGCTGGTTTGCATGTATTTCTGCTTTCTAAGTCTTGCACAGATTGTCTTTCATCTTCATTGCTAACTTTGTAGCCTCCTGCCTTTATTTGCCGTGGTTCAGGCTCACAGAAAGGTTGGGTGAGGAGGAGGAGTTCAGAGAAGCCCCTGGAGACGGTCTGTGTGCTGCTGCCAGCACAGGAACGTAACTGGGAGCAACCTCTCTGGCTTGTTTTAGACATACCTGTTCCTAACCTTTGTCCAAGGAAAGTCTGTAACTCCCCTAAATACCTTTTTCTCAGTGTTGCAATGTGAGCACTTTTTATTTAGCCTCTGCCTGATTAATATGATTTCCTACTCATGTGGCAACAGGGAACAGTTGGTCACCTCAAATTTTACAACCACCTATTAATTATTTTCATTTTATAACCACCTATTACATGTTTAGTTTTGGGGTTATTTTTGTTGTGTTTTGCATTTTGTTTGTTGTTTTTTGGTTGGTTGGTTGGTTGTTTTTTAAAGATGACTGGGGTAATATAAACTATAGAATAAACAGAGTTTTCTTAGCCTCTCATCATCCATCGTATTTTCTTGGGTTCCCATCATGACTGTTGCTCTCTTCCCTCCTCTCCCTGCTCTTTTCATTTATCTCCAGACACTTTGTTCTGTACAAGCAACCACAAGTTTGCTTTGTGGCCTGGTATAAGCACAAGAGAAAGAAAATAGGGAGAAACAAACATGAAACAGGACCTCCTAGACTTTCAGTTTCTTTTCTGAAACTTTCTGCTTTTTCCTTTATCCTGGTGGACTGGAGGGAGTCTGAAAACAGGGAGAAACAGGGAGATGAGTTTTTGCTCTATCCTCCAAAGGGTTCATAGCTTCCCCTATTCAGTGTAACCATGTGCTCCTGCTCTGTACACAGTTAATGTTACTCAAATTGTTACCCAAAATGTGGGCTGGAATTGTGGGTATGGCAGACTTCCTTTGAACTCCAAACCAGAGCAAAAGCTGTAAGGAGGTAAGAGATGTTAAATATTTCTTCCTTATCTTCTCAGCTTGCAAGCAATATGCTGGAAATGAAAGTTGTACAGTCCCAGTGAAGACCCTGGACATCATGGATTCACAGGCTGGTTTGGGCTGGAAGTGACTTTATCAGCCAGTTCTGACCTCCCTGCATGGACAGGGTCACTTTCCACTAGACCAGGTTGCTCCAAACCCCATCCAGCCTGGCCTTAAACACTTCCAGGGATGGGGCACAGCTTCTCTCAGCATGACAAACAAGAACTTGATGTATGCGCTGGATGGGGAAAAAAAAAAGAAAGCAGCCTTGTGCCTGGGTTTGAGTTAATCAGCCTTATCAGTCATGCCTACCTCACAGCAGCCCTGGAGCACCTTCACTCCTGCTTCCTCAGGGCCCTGGCAGTGGGTGCCAGTCCCCACCCCACACCTCTGCCTCGGGGAGTTTCACCACATCCATGCTCCACAGTGCTGGATGTGCCCAGGTCAGGAGGAACCCACGAAACCAACAGGAGCACCCATTAAGGACAATTACTGTGGGTCAGAGAAAAGGGGGAGATACTTGGCTGATGAGTCAGGAAAACTGGATTGCAAAATGTCCTCTGCCTCATCCTTCCCAGGCAGGCAAAGAGCTCCTGGGAATCATCTTAAGATCTTGCCGAAGGAATTCAGAGGGGAGTTTCTTTCATGTGGGCAGAGCCTGACTTGTGGGAAGGAGGTAGCCTGGGAAAAGGGGGGCATGGAAAAGAACTTGACAGCAGGAGGCATTCTGACAGTAACAGTAGTCAGGCAAAAGCTGTGTATGTCCCCAGATGAACTCCATTTAAAGATGGGCTTTGTAGGATTCAGGCTAACAAGAGTGATGAAGGCTGCTGATAAAATACACAAAACCTTGGTAAAATGCCATAGAAGAGAACAGACACATAGAATAAGAAGAGAATTTTTTAAAACACTAGGATAGTGAGAATTAGAGAAAAATATGTTCCTGGGAATCACCAACCCATTCCTGAGGAACAGGCCTGGATGACGGGAGAGAGGGAGTATCCCATAGTCTGTGCAGGAAGAGGAATAGAAAGGAAGATACTAACCACTGACAGCTATATCCCTGAGTGCTAGGTAGAAACACATGGTAGAAAACACTGAGTAACTGGACTTCAGCAGACTCTTAGCACACTGAAATACCTGCCCCTAGGAAAAACAAATAGCCTGAAAACTTCTTGAAAACCCTTTTTTAGACAAAGTACTAAAAAGCAGCTCCCAGTCTTGTTTCAACTGAAAGTACCTTTAAAAGATGGAAAGAGAAAACCTGAAACGGGCAGATTTGTTCCCCTCTGTTTAGAACAATGAGGTGCTGACCCATTTTGCTTTGTCTCTTCCAGACTGCAGCTGGCAAGTTAAAGCAAATGATGAACGCTTCTATGAACAGCCCCAGTTTAAGAGAAAAGTTTTTCTGTGTTTCAAAAAAAGCAAATATGCAGTAAGTTTTCTTTATCTCAGTTATATGCTAATAGTACTTGTCAGGGTGAATACTTAATCTCAGTGAGACCTTCCCAGCCACTGCTGGTTAGTGTAAAAGCCACAACTGATGATTCCTTAGGCTTGCCATCGAAGGTGGGATTTGGGTTTGTGAGTGGAAAAATCAAGGTTATCAAGAGACTTCTTTAAGAAGAAGTAGAAAATCAGAAGCCAGGTGTCCTCAGTCCGAATGCCAAGTTTTAGTTACTCAACTATGACTGTTACAAATGTCCCCATAATGTGCCATCTTTCATACAAGAAGTGTCAGTGTAGTATCAGGCAATATCCTGATTGAGGTAGACAGGGACAGCCTTAAAAATAGACATTTGGGCATCAGGTCTTTTTGGAGTGTGTTAACGTCAGTGAAATAGGCCTTCTTTGCCTTATTTTAAGATGATGACCCATGTTAAACTGTTGAGGAAAAGTACAACTCTAACAAAGCTAATAGGAAGGATTACCCTAGTAAAATGTTTTACTTAAAAACATGCATTGCACATTTGTAAGGTAAGAAGAATCTGCTGTTGTGAATAACATCTATTTTTCTTCAACAGGGAAATGCAATTAAGACATACAAGTACAACCCTATCACTTTTTTACCACTGAATCTGTTTGAACAGTTTAAAAGAGCAGCCAACTTCTATTTCCTCGTTCTTCTTATTTTGCAGGTAAGAAAGACAGAGAGAATTCTAGCTTTGGGGTGCTGCTCTACTGAGCTGAATGATGCTTATGACAAGGCTGGGTGCTATCCTGTCAGGGAATCACAGGGTACTCTGTGGGGCACTCTCTCTGAACTACTGCAGAAAATAAGCCCACGTTCACAGAAATCTGGAAAAACCTACATGAGGTTTGGATTACCTCAGGTGAACTAGTTGCAGAGTTCATGAATTTCATGAGGAAAACATAATTCTTTTGCTCTGTAAAATACATTGGCCTTAAGTTCCACTCATGAATCAGAAGCTCCAAGAGAAAATATTGAGCAACTGCAATTGTTAAAGAGGTGATGCTGAGGCAGGGCAGCAAGCTCAAGCTCTCCTCCAAGAGTTCTGTTCATCTGCACAACTTGACTTAAAATTCTCTCTCTGTGTTGGTTTTCTTTCTTATGTTATAACCATGTCACTATTAAATGTCTCAAAGTTGAGCTTGAGTGATAATCCTATACTGAACTGATTTTGTCTTTTTTAGTCAATTCCACAGATAACAACCCTGTCATGGTACACAACACTGGTGCCCTTACTCCTGGTGCTGGGAATCACTGCAGTCAAAGACCTAGTGGATGACATTGTAAGAAACATCTTTTGTTAATATTAAAAGCAAAACCACCCAACAACCCAGTGTTAATTTCTTTCACTCTGACACGCAGTAGGGAGCACATTCTCTATTCCCACTTTTCAGGCTCGTCACAGGATGGACAATGAGGTTAATAACAGGACATGTGAGGTCATCAGGGATGGAAGGTTTGTACTGTTTCCTTCTTCATTTGTGAGTGCCAACATTTGTTTGTTGCCTTGTTACTAAGTTTCATCACACGTTTTAAGCCACAGGTGATAGTGAAAGTTCAGCGTTTTGTCCTTTATTATTTCACATGTCTCTGTAAACACCTAATTGAAAATGAAGGAGAATTGCCCAAAGGAGTAATTTAAACTTAATTCTGTAACACTAAATCAGTAATAAGAGCAACTTTTCTGGAAAGAAAGGCAGAAATTCATACATAGGTGAAGAGGGAAGAGAAAAAGCAGTTTGACTTCTAAGTTAGAGATCCCCAACTAAACTGCAGTTACTAAAATCAAAAAAACACACCCTGCCAAGATTTAAAGTTTTATAGCAAGGAAAATTTAATACTGCTAGATTTATAGAGTTCATAGTGTTCTAGATTAAGTACTAATATTATTAAATTATCTTAATGTTAGGTTCAAGAACACAAAATGGAAAGATATTAAAGTTGGTGATATAATTCGTCTGAAGAAAAATACTTTTGTTCCTGTAAGTACTTAAGACTTATTTGTTGTATGTTTCTGCAGAGTTCTGCACGAATCTTGAGTTTATTTGATGCTTAATTTTTTTGTTTTTCTAGGCTGATATTTTGCTGCTATCCAGCTCAGAACCAAACAGTCTTTGCTATGTAGAGACAGCTGAACTAGATGGGTAAGGCTGTGTTTAAAGATTTCTTGGATTTAATTTTGGCTTACTGAGCAAGAAGTTACTAATTGGCTGAAAGAGTGAGAAGTATCTGTTACAGACTCTACTTGTCATTTGCTAAGCCAAATGTGTAAAGCTCTGTCCAGTTTTAAATTTCCACAATTGAAGGTTCATTAAAAATTGGTGAGGGTCCACTGGAATGGATGTCTGAAGTCTTGGAGAACATGGCATAAGAAGACAGCATGAAGGACTGGAATTTACTCAACCTAGAGAAGAGCAGTTTAATCAGACTTCCAGTAGCTCAAAGATAATTACAGAGGAGGTACTCTTCACAAGGATTCGCACTGTCAAGACAGATAGCTCCAGAGGAAATTCTCTCTGCATTCAAGAATAATTGTTCTCATAGTGGATAATTTTCACAATTGGAATAGGCTGCCCAGAGAAGTGGCGAAATTTCTCTCACTGGAGAGAGTCAAGGCTTGGCTTGACAGGGCTCTGTGTAACCTCATCTAACATCCTGATCCCAGCAGGAGGTTGGACTGAAGACTGCCACAGGTTTCTTCCAACCTGGACTTTTCTAGGATTTTAAACTTGTCCTATTCCCTGTCAGTGGGAAAACAATAATACATATTTTTCTGTGGGAGTTTTTGACAAAAATGGCTTAGCTAAAATAAATCTTACTCTCATGTTGCTTTGTAAATGTTGTTTCAGTTCATGTCATCAGAAAAACTAGTGCTGAATTCTTTTTGAGAGGTCTGTTATGATAGGCACCTCACCTAATGAGGTGAGATGTTAGTTTTACTGGATGGTGTTATATTCTTCACTCAACCTCTACTAATCTTAGAAATGGTGACTTACAGCATTGAGCAAAACAAGGTCCTGTTTCTGTTGCAAAAGGTTTGTTCTCTGCTGGAGCTTTCAGCAGTATCAGTTACTAAATATTGCTTTCAAATAACCTTCAAACTTCATGAACACTTCATATCCATGCAAATGCATGGCTTTGCCTTTACTCCCATGTAAGAGGCTGGTGGTATATTGTGGCATATTGATTTGCTTAATTTAACTTTGTTCAAAGGTCTTTCCTGCATCCACATTTTTAATAAAATGGCCTTTTTTATCCTTTCTTCTTAGTGAGACTAACTTAAAATTCAAAATGGCCCTGGAGGTAACGCACAGACACCTTCAAGAAGAAAGGGCAATGGCAGACTTTAATGGTTTGTACAGTTTTATTCTTTTATTCAAATGTTGCTCAGGCAGTTTACAGCCCAAGTAAATAAGCCCTGGGTGGGGAAGGAACTGTTGCCAGTGGTGCTTATGATTCTGGAGCTGGTGGCTTCTTGGCTTTTGTCAGGAGGCAGTGGAAGAAAATTGCCCAAAGGAAGCTGCTGCTGTACAAAACCTGCTCTGGAGATGAGACCTTTGCCAGGAGGTGCTACAGCACACTGAGCAGGGATGTTGGAGCCCTTTAAGACTGTTTGCATGCCTTCTGTGCAAAAAATAGTTGTTTGCTGTTGGGATTGGACCAGGAAAATATCTTCTGTTGTCCTTTTCAAGTTTTTCATCATGGATGAAAACCATCCATGGAAACCTGGAGGGCAGGAATCCCTTTTCTTACTGAGACCTCTCACAGAATTTTATCTCAAGCTAAAATCTGCAGCAATCCTAAAATTGCAAATGCTTAAAAAAAGGGGAGGTGAGGGGGAAAAGAGTGTGTTTACACCTTAAATTTCAAAGAGATTGTTTATTCAAAACACTCATTTTCTCAAAAAAACCCAACCTTATGAAGTAAGATTTCTTGTGTGGTGGGTACAATTCAAAGCATTTTTAGTTAACTCTTGCATATTAAACCTATTCTCCTCCAAATTTGTTAGGTATGATTGAGTGTGAAGAGCCTAATAACCGACTGGATAAGTTTGCAGGAACATTGTTCTGGAGAAACACAGGTTATCCACTGGATGCTGATAAGATTTTATTACGTGGGTGTAAAATCAGGAATACAGACTTCTGCCATGGAGTGGTCATATTTGCAGGTATTTATGAATTGAACATGTGTAATATTAACCAACTAAAAGCATAACACCTTTATCAAACAACATATTCTGTATTTTATGGCACAGGCTTGTAAAGTAGTAACACTAACACTTGTTTATATGTAGTAATTCCTCCTTTTTTATCTTTATTTTTAGGTGCTGATACAAAAATAATGAAAAATAGCGGGAAGACGAGATTTAAAAGGACAAAAATTGACTCCCTTATGAATTACATGGTCTACACTGTAAGCTCTTTTTGTTTAAAGTTCAGCTGTCTGAGTTCATTTAAGTGAATGGAGTGAATGCAAACTGAGGAAACTCGAGGCAATGTTTCTGAAGTGTCTCTGTGTACTCTGTAGATTTTTGTTTTCCTGATCCTGCTGTCGGCCGGCCTGGCCATCGGGCACACTTACTGGGAGCAGCAGATTGGCAACTCCTCCTGGTACCTCTATGATGCACAGGACTTCAGTCCTCCCAACCGAGGCTTCCTCAACTTTTGGGGATATATCATTGTTCTGAACACCATGGTTCCCATCTCCCTCTATGTGAGGTAGGTAGACACCTTGGCCTTTAGTAGTGGAATGGGGGATAGGGATGAACTACTTAACCCATGGATTAACAGTGAATGGACCTGATTTCCCACTGGTGGTAGCAAATGCAGCTTCATGTCAGGTGGGAAGGAATATTAGTTCTCTGTCTCACTAAAAAGACATTGGATACATTTGCCCTTTTCACTGAGTTTTTACAAGAGGGCAATCTGTATGGCTTTCAAATAAAGTCATCAGTCAGGAATCTTTGACTTAGAAGTCAAAGGTTTTCCTACAGTTTTAAGCCTATCTGCTCTATACTTTGACTAAGGAAAAAGTTCTCCCAAGCAGCGATCACTGACAAAATTGGAGACTGGATCCAGACTCCTACCTGATTGATCTTCTCCAAATTGTACTTAAAATGCTCTTCCCAAGAGGGATTTCTGTTGATGCTTTGTGCTTGATGAGGCTGTAGAGGCTTTTCCCCAGCTGCTGCAGTGCTGTAGGGATGGTGGTGCTCCCCAGCCTTCTGCTAAGTGCAATTGCTTGGTCTTAAGCTACGTGGGCAATCTGAGTCCTGGAAAACAGTCACAGTCCCCTGGATCTGATAATCTGTCAGTATTTTGAAGTATGAGTTGTGACTGGCAGTAAGAAAACTAATTTTGTTTTGTTTAGCGTGGAAGTGATTCGTTTGGGCCAAAGCTATTTTATAAACTGGGACCTGCAAATGTATTACCTTGAGAAGGACACTCCTGCCAAGGCCAGGACCACCACACTGAACGAGCAGCTGGGGCAAATCCAGTACATCTTCTCTGATAAGACAGGAACCCTTACACAGAACATCATGACCTTTAAAAAATGTTGCATAAATGGCCAAAGATACGGTAAGTCTGCTGTGGAAACAAAAAAAATCTGAGCTGTTCTATTGTAGTAGATATTGTATGTATTTTTTTATTTTGTGATTGGATTGTAAAACCTTTGTTATTCTGTCCTGTGCCTTCTAACTGATGGTGCTTGCATTGCAGGAGACTGTCGGGATGGAGCAGGGCAGGTTCAGAGCCACCCTGAGGTAGGTCAGTCCCATCTGGCAGTGAAGTCCCTATTGTCTGCAGAAAAGGGAAGGTTCCCTTGCCAAAGCATCAAGAGATGCAGGTAGGCAAAAAGCAGCTGTACAGGAGATAACACAGATTCTCTCTTCTGCTGTTTTCTAAGCAGCAGGTGGATTTCAGCTGGAACATGTATGCAGATGGAAAGTTCTTGTTCTACGATCACCATCTGATAGAGCAAATAAAAGCTGGAAAGGAGACAGAAATTCAAAAGTTCTTCTTTCTGCTTGCCATTTGTCACACAGTCATGGTTGACGCTTCTGATGGTGAGTAGGTTAATTTGGGTTTTTTCTTGTGTAAAGGAACCAAAAACTCAAATCCAGTTGCACAAGGGTGGGATCTGAAGTTCGGTCCCGTAAGTTAGAAGGAGTGCTAGGCTGTTTAAATGAAACAAAAGCAAGAGCTGGTGCTATTCCCTGTGCTGAATTGATCTGACCCTTTATGGGAGGGAGGACTGTCTTTATGGCAGTTACAGTTCAGAAATGGAACAGTTTACAAAGAGTTCTTATGTTTTCATCTTACAGCTCTTGTATCTGTTCAAATACATCTTTAAAATCTCCAAAGCATAAACAAATAAAACAATAAAGACATAGCATGGTCTCTGGTTCCACATACATGTGTGAAAGTTCAAACACATTTGGAAACTTGTTTTCAGTGTGAAGAAACAAGTGTTTTCAGCATGAGACTTTCATGTCTTACTCCTGAACTCAGCTCCACAGACCTCTACAAATCATGGATTTCTGTCCTAAGAGTACTGACAGCAAAGAACCAAAATGAATAACAAAAATGTAACAGAAACTAAATTTAAAGGTGAATGGATATTGAAGCATCCATGAATGTGAAAAACAAGGTTGGAAGACTCAATTAAAATACTAAAGAGTGAAACTGCTTTCCTTCCACCTTTGCCAGGTCTCTGTGAAACCAGCAATCTCTTGTCCTTGTTTCCTTTCCTCCTCTGTTTCTGCTACATTATATTCATGTCTGTGGCCAAGGATTTGTCCTGTGGAGCTTCCTTTGGAAATGCTTAAATTGATATGTTGAGAAATTAAAATATTTGATTTATATTCTTTTTGAGACAGAGAAGTTACAGTTTTTACTTTTCTACCTGGAAGGCAGAGGGTCATGTAACTTACCCTGTTTGGAAAGTACACATAATAAAAAGCAGGGCTGTCTCTGCTCCCTCTTCTCTGTGTTCCCTGCACACAAGTGGGTGTCAGTTTTTTCTCTGTGGTGTTCAAATGCCCCTGTAATGTTCAGGTGTACCCTGCCTCTCTTTTCTCTTCACTTTTCCATGGTCCAGGTCAGCTCTATTACCAAGCAGCTTCCCCAGATGAAGAGGCCCTGGTTACAGCAGCCAGAAACTTTGGCTATGTTTTTCTGTCACGGACACAAAATACCATCACCATCAGTGAAATGGGGATTGAAAGAACCTATGATGTCCTTGCCATCTTGGATTTCAACAGCGACAGGAAGCGAATGTCTGTCATTGGTGAGGCCACCAGAACCAACCTGTGCAGGAGGGGTCCCGTGTGTCTCATGGCTGGAAAAGCGGGTGCCAGGGAAGCGGTCTGAAGTCAGGAACTACAGCTGGGTAGAGCTCAGCTACACATCCCCTGTGGGAGATTTTAACCCACACAGCTCTGGATAGCAAAAGAGAGGCTTTGCAGTGAGGTGCAAGTGTGTCCACTAGGCAGTCCTGGGGTTCAGATGTGGCCTCTGCTGAAGACAGTCTTGGGTCCCTTTAGTAGAGAACTGAAGAAATGTTGCAAAGATGATTTATTCCCCTTTTCCCCCAGAGAACAAACAAGTTGTTGGAACACTGGGTATGCAGGCTGAGGTATAAGTAGCTCTTTCAGTTTTGATTTTAACCATGTTTAAAGAAATCAGTCTGAACCTGTGGTAATCAGTTAGAGATCTGCTGTTTTTTAAGATCATGATTATGGTGTGTCACATCTCTAATGTACGTCTCTGCCCAGCTCCTATGGGTGAGTGAGATGGTAATAGTGTATGAACCATGGTCCAAAACATAATCTTTTGGAGCTTTTAAGTATCCTATCCTGTCACGAAGAAGAAGACACATTTGTCAGGCAAGTTACTTAATTGAACAACATGAGAGATGATGAAGAAGAAACATGATCTTGCAGTTTTGGTACTTAACTGCAGTAGACTGAAAATTCTCATTGGAAACTATTCCCTTATTTAAATGCACTCTAACATTCTGTCCCACCTCTCACATTTTACTTCACAGTAAGAGAATCAGGTGGAAATATAAGGCTATATTGTAAGGGAGCTGACACTGTAATTTATGAACGGTTGCACCCAAGGAATCTAAAGAAAGAAGCTACAGAAGAAGCACTAGATGTACGTTTGTGGTTTATATTTTTTTTTTCATACTATAATCCAATTTTATTAATTTCCTTCTCCTAAGCTATTAAAACAAATTCAGACCTGTAATGGGTCCTACAAGTCCCAAGCCTAAGAAACAATCAAAGCAATATATGTTTTCATGCATGATCTTAAAAATGTGTTCATTGAAGTGTCACGAAAAGTGAACTTAAGATTTGACTGTGTGCTCTTTTTTCATAGCTATCACTACACTCTGCTCTTTTTGGCACCTCTCCAGTCCTTCAGTTCAGGCTGTCTTGTCAGCTATAATTGAATTTTTGGCACTTCTGAAATGTACAGAAATAATTATGCAGTCAGATTTGTTTTATCAGGTTTACCAAATGTTTATGATCTTACCTCTTACATTTGGATTGCAGATGAAGAGTTTTGTTTTGTGGATGTGTTTTTTTTAATTATCTTTCAGATTTTTGCAAATGAAACTCTTAGGACACTCTGCCTATGCTATAGAGACATTAGTCATGATGAGTTTGAAGAATGGAATAAGAAGTTTGTGGAGGCCAGTATAGCTACAACAAATCGTGATGAAGCTCTGGACAAAGTATATGAGGAAATAGAAAAAAACTTGATTGTAAGTAAAGCTTTAATTTTTTAGTATACTTTTATCCTTAAATAAGAATAAACAGGTCTTTTTGAAAATAAGTTATCCTTGTTTATTGGGAGTTTTCTATCTAGATCTTTTCATCATTTTATTTGGTTTAGAGCCATGCCAAGTTTTAGAGCTTAATAGAATGAACTGAAATGTATTTTAGTGCTTATTTTCAGTGTGGACACTTCCCTAGGCATAAGTTTGTCTTTATTGAATTCTGAGCTTGAAATTTACCTTAGCTGGAAAACATTTGCAGAATAGTTTAATTCAGTAAAATGAATCCTTTTTCTATACACAGATACTGCATACAGTAGTTTTCTATACATACTATTTATTCCTACTACCTACCTGTATTTCAAATACCTTCCAGCTGCTGGGAGCCACAGCTATTGAAGACAAGCTACAGGATGGTGTTCCAGAAACCATTTCCAGACTTTCAAAAGCAGACATTAAAATCTGGGTGCTTACTGGTGACAAAAAGGGTGAGTTTACTTACAGCCAAAGAGCTGGTACAAACAGCATAAGGGCAGAACAGGGACTGGGATAAATGCAGGCTAGAATTAAACTATGTGTTTCCAGAAAACTTCCAAGGAAACTCCATTTAAATCAAAACTGCTGGAATTTCTGAACTGTGTGGAATTCCATGCTAGCTGTTCCCAGGCCAGAGTTACTGGATGGGCTCCTGTGTGACTCCTACAGATTAGACTGGGTGACTGATCTTGTCACCCTCTTCTAGAGGGAAATACCCAGCTACTGCACTTCCAAACACAAAGCAAGTGCAGGACAACCTGCTTTTAACACCACACCACACAGTGAAAATTTACTTTACAAAGAAATCACAAGTGCTGCTGACAGAGACTGATTTGCATTTCTTTTGGTAGTTGCTAGCCTGCAGTTCAGCAACACATTTTTTTAATTCATCTCAAAAAATGGAATTAAATTTAAATTTTGGCTCAAGCATGTTTTATCTTCTGTTCATCCACGATGGTGACAAGAGGGAACTTCTCATACTGAAGCATAACTTCAAAAATTACTTATGAGGACCTGGGGTACTGTTGACTGCTCCCAACAGTTAGTTATGACAGCAATTTAAGTAAATACTTTCCTTTTTTAAAAATTTTGGTTTATTTTGTTGTAGAAACTGCTGAAAATATTGGGTTTTCATGTGAACTCTTAACAGATGAAACAACAATCTGCTATGGAGAAGATATCAGGCAAGTGAAAAGCACAAAGGATTTCTTTTGTGAGGTGTGAAATTGCAGGAATGATATCAAACTGGTGGGATTTTCTTTTCACTGTTGCTTTAGCACTGCTTGGAACATCGACTGATACGTGGCAAAAGAAGCCCTTGCAGGGTGTATTGCATTCCTTTCTTCCAGATTTTCAATCTGGGCTGGATCTAGCTTAAAGTTAATCCTTGATTTCTCTGTTATAGTACTCACCTCTTTTCCAGTGCTCTTCTTCAAACTCGGCTGGAAAACCAGAGGAACAGAGGTGGATCAAGTACCCATTCCTCTCTGAGGATGAATGAGCCCTTCTTCCAGGGTAGTAGAGATCGTGCTTTAATAATCACTGGCTCCTGGTTGGTATGTACAGAAGTTACCCTCTGTTACCCTCTGTTAATTGGGCATCTGCACTAAACCAATCAACAAAAAGTTTCAGTCCATGGTGCTGCTGGTTGGTTTTGAAGGTTGAAAATAGTTCCCAATAACAAAAGAAATGTCTTGGGCCTTTCATTTCACCCTGGTAGCTGCTATCAAAGTAAAGCCGAGCCCCTGAAAGGGCACAGTCTGATTTTCAGTGTGTTTATTCTTCATTGGGATTCTGGTCTAATGGAGAAAAAATGGGAAAGAGATCTTGCCAGCACTACAGGATGCATGGCCCCAGCACAGGCACAGAAATCGTGCTTGAAATGAGAGATGGGACGGAAAGAGTAGAAACAAAAGACACATTTCCTGCTCAGCCCTGCAATATAGTGCTCTCACAGGAGCTGAGAGAGCAGAAAAAAGCTTTTAGCAGAGAGATGACCAGCAGTAATTCAGTGACTATTACCCACCCTGCTGGCAGGCTGCTCCTACAGACACCTGCAAAGGAGCAATTCCAGTGAACAGCCAAGGACCCCCTGCCACGTTTCAGCAT
The DNA here is from genome assembly GCA_038090715.1 of Florisuga fusca. Classification (NCBI taxonomy): domain Eukaryota; kingdom Metazoa; phylum Chordata; class Aves; order Apodiformes; family Trochilidae; genus Florisuga; species Florisuga fusca. The sequence continues at coordinate 1,138,882 of JAAWXA010000050.1, forward strand.
TCCACCCCAAAACCTTTCTTTTGTCTAAAGAGAAGCCCACCCGTGCATGAGGCATAGGAAGCAGGCCAGGGATGCCAGGGGGGAACCCAGCAGGAGCAGCAGATGAGATTGCAGGTTACCCCCTGCCCAGCTGAACTGCCACAGGGCTGACCCCACACGTGCTGGGCATGGTTGTGCTTCCTTTAGGAGATGGGGAAATAGGAGACAGGGAAGCTGAAATACTTTCAATACAGTGTTTTCAAAAGTGCATTAGTTCCCAACAGAAGAAATACTCGTCTAAACTCTTCAAGAGGTGCTGTGCTGCTAAATAGAAGCATTTGACTTTTGTTAATCCCACCAAGAACGTTCTTTTCATTGTTTTCATAGCTCTTTGTTCACTCCTCTGCATGAGCGTTTTATTATAATGCTATAAGTGGGTGATGGGAGCATAATGAAATTACCTGTATTGTACAAGCAGCCCTTGGAGTGTGATTTGAAATAGTGTAGAAGAGACAAAGTATTTTTGTTACACAGAATGAAATCCTGCAAGAGAAGAAAAAGAAGAAGAAACTTAAACTGAAATTCCCCAGAACAGCAGAAGAGGAAAAAAAGCAAAGTGAGAAGAGAAGGAGGGCTGAAGCTTACAAAGAACAGCAGCAGCAGAACTTTGTGGATTTGGCCAGTGAATGCAGGGCTGTGATCTGCTGCAGAGTCACTCCGAAACAGAAAGCCATGGTGGTCGAGCTGGTGAAGAAATATAAGAAAGCCATCACCCTGGCTATTGGGGATGGTGCCAATGATGTGAACATGATTAAAAGTAAGGCAGCTGTAAATCTTCTCTCGGTTGAAAGATCTCTTCTGGGCGCTCTTCTGCAGTCTCTTCACTATTACTCTTTGTTCAGAAGACTCTACCATCTGTCTCATTACCCACGTTCACATGGCTTAGGCTTTGCTGGCTTCTGTGCCTGTGCTTTCCCTTTCTGAGGAAGCCCTCTGTGAAATGGTTAGTAGTTTTTACTAATGTGCTTCTCCAGTAGACATTCCCTGGGAAGGGACTAGAATTACATCCAGTATCCTGTTCTGGGTCACAAAAGTGAAATATAAAGAGCAAAGCAATAGCTGAGCTGCCCCTTGCGTGGAGGCATTATCCATGCTGTATTGCAGCTGCTGCTCTCTGAACTGCTTCCTGAGAAAGAAACTTCTGGGATCTGGTTTATGTTAGGAGATGTTTGTAAACTGCCTGGCCAGTTCCTTCAGGCGCTTGTTTGCTCTGTCTCATCGCTTAGTTCTCCCTTGGTCAAGTTTCCCAGTGCCCATTCTGACACAGCAAGCACTGAGAGAGAATCCAAGTGAGGATGGAGAAGTGAGGAGCAGGGCCAGGGAGGACTCCACACAGGAGGAAAGGGGGACAGAAAACCTGGAACAGGCAACAGAATCTGGTAGAAGATCTGCCCTCGGCCATGCTGTTCTCTTCCTGCTGTTCACTGGTGTGTGGTGTTTGTTTCCCTCACTCAGCTGCCCACATTGGAGTTGGAATCAGTGGCCAAGAAGGGATGCAAGCTGTCATGTCCAGTGATTACTCTTTTGGGCAGTTCCGCTACCTCCAGAGGCTGCTGCTGGTCCACGGGCGATGGTCTTACATTAGGATGTGCAAGTTTTTAAGATATTTTTTCTACAAAAACTTTGCTTTTACACTAGTCCACATCTGGTATTCATTCTTCAATGGCTTTTCTGCCCAGGTGAGAAGGCTTTGCTCGTGTGTAATGCTAACAAGCAGATCTGTGTCTGAATGCAGAACAGCACAGGCTTAGCCTGGGAAGTGATGGAAACCTGAAGTTATGGTCAATAACTTCTGCAGGAGAACAGATGAGAGCTACTCATCTAGTTAGTTACAAGCCAAGCAGTTGGTTATGATTCCCAACCACTAAAATGAGTATCAGAGTTGTACAGGGAGGAAGGAATTGTTCTAGAGCAGTCAGAGAAACCTTTCCCAACCAGATATTCCCAGGTGAATGTGTTTATCAGGAGGAAAACAAACCCACGTTTTTTTTCTCTTGAACTGCTGACTAGAAAGGCTTGAAATGTGCTTGCTGTAACTGGCAGTATTTGAAATTCACATAGTGTTGAAAGGTTGGGAGCAAAGCAGAACATAACAAGAACCCAGGGTTCCCAGGGCTGCACGGGAGGTGCTGGGTGCTCATCACAGCCAGACCGGGCTGACACGTGGTGAGAGGTGTTTGGGTTTGACAGTGTTCCAGGCCAGGTGACACTGGTGGTTTGCAAGGAGTGGGGTACCTTAATGCAGGCTAAAAATAGTTTCAGCACAGCTTGGAGCTGTGGTGCTGCTTGTCTTTTGGGTAAACATGGAGACAGGTAATTTAATGCTGTAGTAGAGCACATGTGGATTTTATCTGGAACTGGGAGGGAAAGATTTCTTCAAAAAGAAATCACTAACCAGTGAAATTGCTCCTCTTCTTGCAGACAGCATATGAAGACTGGTTCATCACACTGTACAACGTCCTGTACTCCAGTCTCCCAGTTCTGCTGGTTGGCTTGCTTGACCAGGTATTCTCCATCTTGTTAACTACAGATTAATCCAAAGGCATATAACATTAAATCTTTAATTACCCTGAGACTGGTCACTTTGGCTAATGTACAAGGCATTTGGCGGAAGGGTTGTTTGGGGTTTTTGTTTGGCTTTATAAAACATGTTCCTCTTCCCAGCAACTATTTTTTTTTTTTTCACTTTTCCCTTTTATTAAGGATGTGAGTGACAAACTGAGTCTTCGCTTCCCTAGACTGTATATTTTGGGACAGAAAGATTTACTTTTTAACTACAAGAAATTCTTTATCAGTTTGCTTCATGGAGCTATCACTTCACTGATAATATTCTTCATCCCATACGGAGCTTACCTTAAAACTATGGGACAAGATGGAGAAGCACCTTCAGATTACCAGTCATTTGCTGTCACAGCTGCATCTTCTCTTATATTTGTTGTCAATTTTCAGGCAAGTATCCTTAGCTTGCTGATCTCTGTAGATCTGAAAACACTTTCTGATGATGTTTCTAAACTTGTCTACTACAAATATAAGAACATGCAGAAAGCTTCCCTTTTTTGCCTTCTCTTTTCTCTGGCTGATGGATGTGTAACTGGATGAGATATGATTCAAACAAAGTGCTGTCAGACCTCAGAGTAGTTGACATTATTATAAATTAATAAACTGATTTGGGTCTTTTGTTTTTTTTCAGATTGGCTTGGATACATCTTACTGGACTTTTGTAAATGCTTTTTCAGTATTTGGGAGTATTGCACTTTACTTTGGGATCACATTTGACTTCCACAGTGCGGGAATCCACGTGCTCTTTCCTTCTGGCTTTCAGTTCACAGGTCAGTCCTCATGTTCCATGTTTCTTGTTCCTGCCTAAGGCAGCTTTGTAACTGGAGCACAACTGTGGCCAAAATGTCATGGCAAGAACCTGGTGCCTGTGGAAGGAAATGATGTAAAATACTGACTCCCTTCCAAGGCAGGATTTTGTTTGTGTTTGGAGCCAGTTGCCTAATTGCAGTATCTCTTTTCTTTCCATGAAAATGAGCTGGAACTTGACAGGGCCCATCAGCAGCAGTCTGCAAATGAAAACTAAACTCAAGGCAAAGTGGTGATCTGGCAGGGTATACTCTTGCCAAGGTGCTGATCAGCAGAAGAGCCAAATGCTGATCAAAAAAGAGCAGAAAGCCCCAAAGAGCCAGATGCTGACAGCAGCTCCTTGGGATGTTGCTGCAAGTCCAGGGTTTTGTTTGTTTTTTTGTTTGTTTGTTTTGCTTTGTTTGCTTTCTTTTGTTTGTTTGTTGTTTTTTTTTCCTGGAGAAAACTGTGCTTCCTAATTTTCCTAGTGACAAATATTTCACATGTCACCTTGGATTGAAATTTCATCTCCTTCCCCCCAGATAGAAAGCCCCCTCAATTTTATGTTCTCATTTTTAAGCTGAACCCAGTTGAAAAAAAGTAACTGTCTCTAATATAGTGTTTTTCTTTGACCTATAGTAATGTTTTAGGCTTCTTTTATAACTTCTTCCTACCTGATGCTTTTCATAGTTCCTAAAGATGTGACTCCATGAGATTGGGTGTTTGGCTGATACACATGGCTCACTTTCTAGCCCACATACACACCAGTTATACTGGGAGGACTTTTCTTGCTTCACACACTTTGAGGCAGGACAAAAGCCATTCATCTCAACCAAGGGTTTGTCCTGCAGTGTTCTGGAACTCTCAGGAGGGCTCTGATGTGAAAGGACACAGTAATAGAAGTGCTTTATGAAATTCTTCCCTATTATCCTCCCTTCACAGTGATTCTCTGAATGAAAGGTGATGTGATACAGAACAGTGGGATGTTAGGTCCTTAGGAAAGAAGCTGTGGCTTTTGGTATCTTTTCTTTCATAATTAGTTTACTTGCTAATAAACTAATAAACTAATTTTTGCTCCTTTTCTTCTTAGGAGCTGCTCCAAATGCTCTGAGGCAACCATACCTCTGGCTGACCATGATTTTGTCTATTGCTATTTGCTTACTTCCTGTGGTGGCACAGCGTTTCTTATCAACTGCCATTTGGCCTTCAGAAAGTGACAGGGTGAGTGAATCCTGACATTACTGTGGTTAACTTGGCACGGATTTACTCTCAGGCCAGGCACAGCCTGCTGTCTCACTGGGGGATGACTGTCCTGTGGTGTTTTGCCTTCCAAAGCAGTCACTTTGTGCTCTGAACTCCCAGCACCTCCCTGGATGGGATGAGCCCAGTCCAGCCTGGGCTTGTTCATCGTTTGGCTGAGCACTGGGTTCACAGAACCACACAGACCCGTGTGGGAGGGACTGAGGGCTGGGATTTGGGTTTGATTTGGGCAGTGTTGTAGTCCACTGTGTGACAGCACAGGGGGCAGATTTTCTTTGCTTCTGTTGTGCCTCCAGCTGGCCAACGGGCATGAAAATAGTTCAGATCGTGGTAGTGTTGTTTCAAGGAGGCATTAAAGTGACAGCATGAGAACACGGGGGGGGCTTTCAGTTACACACCTTCGGTGTGCTTCAGGGGAAGACGTTTAAAGATAAAACAATGAGGTTCAAGATAACACGGTGAGTTTTCCCGCAGTGGTGATGTGCCATTGCGTGTACCCTCGCTTCCAGAAAAACCCAAAGGCAACCACGAGAACCCCCCTCTGGAGCAGCTCAGGGCTGTGCAGGAGCACGGGGGTTCTTTCCCCGGAAGGTAAACGCCAGCTCTCCGTTTTCCCTTGCAACCCACCAAGCCCTCTGATCCTCTGCCCTCAGATCCAGAAGAACCGCAGGCAGTACCTGGCGGAGGAGCAGCAGTGGAGGCGGCGGCAGAGCGCGTTCCGCCGCGGGCTCTCCGCACGCCGCTCCGCCTACGCCTTCTCCCACCAGCGCGGCTACGCCGACCTCATCGCCTCCGGGCGCAGCATCCGCAAGAAGAGAGCTCCGCTGGATGCAGTCCTGGGGAACAGCCTGGCCCAGCTCGCAGATGCTCGGGAAACCAGCTGATGGGCCGCCTCCGGGGGAGATTTCCATCCCAATGACTGCGCACACAGAGAAATTGTGTTTTTTCTTTTAAACAAACTCAGGATTTTTTTTAAACCAAATGGCATCAGGATGTGAAGATTTCTATGTTTTATCATAGAAATTCCTGGTTTTGGACTACTGGAAACAGAGAAAGGTCCCTGTGGAGCTACCAGTCCTCAAGCAACTGAGTTCTGTTTAACGTGCAGATGAAGGATACATGTGCAGGGCACACAACCCCTGCCTTGCAGTTATTTGGGTTTTTTAGTGATGCCTGGAATTGCAAACTTTTTCACATTTTAATAATGTGTTGGTATAAAACTGCAGCTACATTTCATATTTTGTCTTCAAAAGCAAACTGCTGAGCAGCAGTTGACTTGTGACACTGCCCAGCCAGGATGGCAAATCAGGTGATCAGACTGCTGAGAGTGTTCTCACCCGGCTGAGATTTTCTGGGAGTATCTGGTGATGAACTGGAGCCCGTGTCTGGTTTTATGAGGAATTCTGGCACTGACAGGGTGTGCTTTCTGCTCCTCTCTCCTCCCGCAGCAGGTGGCTGCACTGGTCCAGAGGTGGCTCTGTGCATCTGGAGTGCCCTGAGCCTGCCTTCCCTCCACAGCCACCCCCCTCACTGCTCCCGGAATAAAGAGGTCCCACTCAGAGGTGTTTGTTCCCCTCTTGCTTTCAGTTTCTCTGTGTCCAACTCAAAGTACATTTGTGTCCCCTTACACTGTGGTTATGACCAGGTGTCTCTGCTGCCCCAGTTTGGTTGGGTTTGGATTCTGCACTGGTGGGTCACTTTTCCCTGCTTGCTGCAGGGGGCTGCACTAGGTGACCTTCAGAGGTCCCTTCCAACCCAAATTATCCATGGTCCCCGGACAGCCTGCAGCAGTGTTTCACCTACCCGCCCCTCACTTCTGCCAACGGGAAAAGCATTTTTCCCAGAGTCTGTTTGCGAGCCTCTGTCCCAGGCTCCCCGTCCCTGGCAGTGTTGGAGGTTGGATGGAGCACCCCGGGATGTGGGATGTGTCGCTGCCCACGCGGGGGTTCGTATCCAGGTACCCAGCGCACCCCATGCTGTGACTCGGTGAGCGCTGTGGCTCCCCAGGGTGATGGGTGCGGGGATGTTTCCCTCCTGCCCGCTCCCCGTGCAGCACAGACCGGGACTCATCGGGGTTTTTACACTCACACCACGGGTGCGGGGATGCGGGGATGCGGGGGTGCGGGTCCGGACGGAACCGGGACCCGCACCCCCGCATCCCCGCATCCCCGCACCCGTGGTGTGAGTGTAAAAACCCCGATGAGTCCCGGTCTGTGCTGCACGGGGAGCGGGCAGGAGGGAAANGAGACCGCCCATCACCTGCTCCCCTCTGCCCGGCTGCTGCGGTGTGGTCGCTGCTGGTACCCGTGGGGATTTGACGTCCTCGCGTGTCCCCAGCTGCCTCCCCCCCGCTCCCATCCCTGTCCCGTTCTCAGCGGGTCCTGTGTCTGCCCTCTCTTGCAGAGGAGCTCTATGTTTCTGACCGAGAGGGCAACGACTCCACCGGCGATGGGACACAGAAGAAACCCTTCAAGACTGTGCTGAAGGTGAGTGTGGAGGCACCCGCTGTGCAGTGCTGGGGCCTGGTGGTTGCCCTTCCCTTCCCACCTGGCAGCTTGGTGGATACCTGGCTGTGCAGCCCTGGCCTCCAGTGGGATGGCTGCTTGGTCTCTGTCAGGATGACTCCAGCTGAATCTGTTGTTTTCTTCCCCTTTTCAGGCTTTGATGACAGCAGGAAAGGAACCATTCCCTACTATTTATGTTGATTCCCAAAAAGAAAACGAGGTGCTGTAGCATTAAGAGCTTCCTAGTAAATAGTATTTTAATGCTTCTGTGTGTGAAGGACCACAGATGTAATACTCTCTTATCTCCTCTTGGATTGGTTTAGAGATGGGCCATTATTTCAAAGTCACAGATGAAAAATGTCAAAAAGCTGTGGCACAGGGAACAGATGAAGAATGATGCCAAGGAGAAGAAGGAGGTAGGCTGCAGACTGAGGGAAGCATTCCACCTTCCCTTTCCAAACCCCTGGAGCAGTGCTGCATTCCCTTTGAACACAAGAGGAAAATTTTTCACCATGAGGACAGTCAGACATTGGAATGTCCCCAGCCAGACCAGGGGGGGTGGTGGATTCTCCCACTTTGGAAAGTTTTAAGTCTCAGCTCAATGGGATGCTGAGACATCTCATATAAACAATAATATTAGAGGGTTTGGACCACATAATCCTTGAGGTCCCTTCCAACCTGACAATCTGTGATTCCTGCCCCTCCAAGCAAGCCTTGGTTTGTTCTTCCTGTGCCTGATTTGCAGCTCACCCTTGTGTGGAGCAGGACAGGCAGATGGCTGGAACTGGGTGAGGTTTGCATCCTGTTGCTTTTGGGCTGTCCAGGAAAAATGAGAGCTGCATCTGAGCAGTGTTTCTCATCCTGGCCTTGAACTGGGGCAGGTATGGGCATAGGCCCCAGCAGGGTAACCTCATGGCTGTTTGTGGCAGCTGTTGCTCTAAGCATGCAGGATAGTCTCCAGGAATTGTAAAGAGTGGGGATCTTACAAACCCTGCTTGCAGCTATTCAGTACTGGTTTTTCTTTTTTTAAACCAGGCGGAAGATCTCTTGAGAAGAGAGAAAAACCTGGAGGAAGCTAAGAAGGTTGTTATCAAGAATGATCCTAGTCTTCCAGAGCCAAAATGTGTGAGTAAGATCCAGTGTGCTTGGTCCTGTGTTGTCTGCAGAGACTGATCCCATCCCCTCTCTGCCTCGTGGCTCTGGCAGCTGCTGGAGGGCACTGTCCTGCTCCTGTCCAGGAATGTGACTTTGCTCTTCTGGTTATCCTTTCCCTCTGGTGTATAGGCTTTGGTCTTTCTCATGCACTTGATGGGTGTCTGAACCTTCTTAGTTCACACCTTGGACTCTAATTGCTTCTCCTTCTTGCTTTACAGGTAAAGATTGGTGCTCTGGAGGCTTACAGAGGCCAGAGAGTGAAGGTTTTTGGCTGGATTCACAGGTTACGGAGGCAAGGTGAGCCCCAGGCATTTACCAGTTACTGAACCTCTGCAGAGAGATGGTGCAAATACAGGGGCCTTCCAAATGGGGTCACTGTCAGTGAATCAGTACCTGCTCATCCTTGTGTGAGCCATCAGTTTGGTGTCCTCTTGTTCAGCACTGAGCATCCTGCCTGTTGTGTGGGCACGTGGACATTCCTTAGCTGAAAAGTTGGGTGGCCAGTCCTGCAGAATTTCTTCAAAAGACTTGTTTTGTGTTTTAAAGTCATCCTGCAAACTGAGGAGCCAAGTAGCATCTGCTCACAGTGACATCACCCTGCCTGTGCTGGGTGTCCCCTGGGCTGTGCAGTCAGTGTCCTGCACACAGGCTCATTGTCCCACAGGGATGTCCAAGGTCATGGCACGGTGGTGCCATCCCAGCAGGAATCTCTTTCCAAGTCTGTTGAGACCCATTTTAACTTGTTATACAAAATGCAGCTCTGTGAAAGGCTTCTGTAACTGTGCCAGTGCTTCAGTGCTCACCTGGAGCATCTCTGGTTTATAAAGGGAAGGATGTGATCACAGTCCTTTTGTAATGCTCTGCACCTCAGTGTGGGATGTGTCTTGGGAGTGGGTCCCTTGCAGTGCATTGATGAGTAAAGCTCTCAGGTGTTTTCCCTTCTCTTTTTGACTAGGAAAGAATTTGATGTTCATTGTTTTGAGAGATGGCACAGGCTTTCTCCAGTGTGTCCTTTCAGATGAACTGGTAAGTTGTGACAATTTAATCCTGATCTGTCATTAAATGAGTGAAGTGTTCAGAGCTCACCTGTAACAGGAGTTATCCCAAACCAACTGTCAAATTGTATCTCCTGCCACGAGAGTGCTGTTGTCAGAGTGAGGGCCTGGCAGAGTTAATCTGAGCTGTGACTCCAATAGGTGTCACAGGAGATCTGAAAACAAGAAGTGACCCTCACGGTGCCTTTGTCTGTCTCTCCCTGCAGTGTCAGTGCTACAACGGGCTGATCCTCTCCACAGAGAGCAGTGTTGCAGTGTATGGCACTCTGAACCTCCTTCCCAAGGGCAAGCAGGTATGGGGGAGTGGCTGTGCTTGGGTTCTCCTTCTCTTAAGAGCTTTCTCATTTTCCTGATGGAAGGGGAAGCAGAGGTGAGAAGAGTTGCCAGGTTGTTTCAGTGGGAATTTGGTTTAGAGAAAAGAAAAACCCTCGCAAAGCTGCTGCTGTCTGTGACTGATGCAGAACCAGCACACTCAGGCCAGGTTTGTTCTATTTAAATCTTAAGTCGTCCATTTTAAGACATGAGCTCTTGGTAGCTGCTTATAGTAGTGTCCCTTTTTCTGAAGGAGAAAGCAAAGCAGCAGTGTTGAGATTTAGAGGACAGCTGTGCATTTAATCTGGTAGCCTGTAACTTAGATCTTTAACTATGTATATGAAATTGTGATCAGCTCTTGCAGTGAGCTATATTGTGTGGACTGGCATTCTGTATTCTCTTCTCTGAACTCTTGATTAAGTTTCCTAACTCTAGTAATGTAAGAGGGAGAGGGAAAATGTCTGAAAAAAATGTTGGAGTGTGATAGTGCTTCAAACAATGTTTCCCAGATGTATTAGACAGTGTAAGAGCAACACAGTCCCTCATTGTGGTGTGTGAAATAAATCAACGGTGTTAACCTTTTGGGGTGCTCTGCAGATAATTCAATTTTCTTGTCAGCCATATGCTGTTGGCCACTCCTGGCATGCTTTGCAGATGACATTTGGATAGGCTTAATTGTTCTAGTTGTCCCTGCCACTCGGGTGCTGTCCCCAGGAGATCAGCCCAGGGTTTGAGTGCCAGGCTCAGTTAAATGTCAGCCTGCTCCCTGTCGTGTGTGCCGACCAGAAGTGAGCAAGATCTCCTTTCCTTTGGTAGCTTGCACTGCTGGGACTTCTAAAAATAAATGCAGCCAAACAGGGGTCAGTTTTTTTGAACAACCTTGTGTTTTGTAATCATAGGTGCTCATAATGTCTTGGAATTGGGATGCACTTTGTGTTTTCGTGTCTCATCACAATGGTACAATACTGTCAGCAGAACCATCACCTTTGTAAAAATCTGTGGATTAGTCTTTTGAGAATTTGAATGTATACCCTGAAAATAGTATGAATGGGAAGCTGGAATCCCGCTGTGACCCACAAGGGGGAGCTGGTGAGAGCAGGAATGGAGCTGGAATCCCGCTCTGACCCACAAGGGGGAGCTGGTGAGAGCAGGAATGGGGCTGGAATCCCACTGTAACCCACAAGGGGGAGCTGGTGAGAGCAGGAATGGGGCTGGAATCCCGCTGTGAGCCACAAGGGGGAGCTGGTGAGAGCAGGAGTGGAGAGGCCGGGTGTGTGCCCAGGCTGCTGGAGCTTGGCTGTGGCAGCAGAGGGGACAGCAAGGATCAGCAGGGATCAGCCAGGCTTGGGCTTGGTGTCTGCACCAAGAGGTGTGAATCTGTGCTGCCGAGTGCAGAGGGATTGCTGCTCAGGTGCCTCTGACAGAGAAGCTCCAAAGTACCCACAGTGAGCTCCTTCTTGTGTCGAGACGGACACATCTGATGAGTCTGGCTCCATCTCCTCTATAACCACCATTAAATATTGAAGGCAGTAGGTAGTGTCCCTCTGCTTGCCTTTCTGTTCTTCCAGCTCAGTAAACCCCACTGCCTGTGACAGCTTAAACTGAAACCAAACGCATCTGGAAGCTTCCAATGAGCTGTCTGTAGTACTGTGTCCCCTTCACACCGCGTCTGAGGGAGTCATGCTGGCTTACAGATGGCACTGCTGAGTGTGGTGTGACTGAGTTACAGAGCAGTCCCTGGGAGAATCCTGCAGTTGGGATTTGAGCATCTTTCTGGTTAAACTGGATTAACATCTCTGCCAGGTGGTGACATCCAAGGGGTGAGGAGTGGACTTCTGAACTTCCTCTGCTTCTCTCCCACTTGGCAGGCTCCAGGGGGCCATGAGCTGAACTGTGATTTCTGGGAGCTCATTGGCCTGTCCCCAGCAGGAGGGGCTGACAACCTGCTCAACGAGGATTCAGAGGTTGATGTGCAGCTGAACAACAGGCACATGATGATCCGAGGGGAGAACATGTCCAAAATCTTCAAGGTGCGCTCCATGGTAGTGCAGGCCTTCAGGGACCATTTCTTTGCCAACGGATATTATGAAGTAAGTATGGCTGTGCTCTGGGAAACTGTCATCAGATGGCCACAGAGCTAAGGTGTCTAGGCACTTGTGAGGCAGTGAGCACGATAGCAGGATTCCCAAACAGCCTGCATGGCTTTCTGGCCTGCTGGAGTACTTGTGTGTGTGCATGGAAAAGCTTTGTAGGTGGTGTTCTGGAAGAGTGTGCCTTATGTCACTGCTCTTATCTTTGCCCTTAATTCTTTAACAGGTCACACCACCAACTTTAGTCCAGACGCAGGTGGAAGGGGGCTCCACCCTATTCAAGTTGGATTATTTTGGTGAAGAGGCCTACTTGACACAATCCTCCCAGCTCTACCTGGAGACCTGCATTCCAGCCTTAGGAGATGTATTCTGTGTTGCTCAGTCATACAGAGCTGAGCAGTCCAGGACCCGCAGGCACTTGGCAGAGTATGGAGAGAGTACTCTTCTTTGCTAGTGATGTATAAGTGAGTTCATGAAGCAGGGGAGTAGCAGGCAGCTGGGTGACATCATGCTCAGCATGCTGACAACACTGTGATGCTAATGGAAGGATTGAGCACAAGTATATTTGGGGGTTATTACCCTGCCCTGGAGATTGTCCAGCTGGTCATAATACATTTATTCTTAATGAAGGAGTTTCTTGGCAAAGCAGAGCTCACGTATTTTAGGAAGATTTGTCTTTTTAGAAACATATTGTTGCTTTTATGTTTTAGAAATGTATTGTTGTCTTTACTTTTTTTTTTTTTTTCATGGTTTCCTTTATAGTGTAGAAATGGGAGAAACAAAAAGGGACAAAAATGTATGGGTTTGGCTTGTGGGGTATTTTTTTTTTTTTCATAGTTAAAGGTTTGTTGCTTGTCTGTGGTTTTGTAATGGTGTGAACTGGTGTTTCAGATACACTCACATTGAAGCTGAATGTCCTTTCATAACCTTTGAGGATTTGCTGGACCGTCTGGAGAACCTGGTTTGTGATGTAGTGGACAGAGTCTTGAAGTCTCCTGCATCAGGCTTACTGCATGACCTCAACCCGGTAGGCAGCAGTGTGGAACAGTCATGAACAGCCAAAAAAAAAAAAGTCATCTTTAGCCTTTCCTGATCATCATGTTCATTAGGGCATGGCAGGGCTCCCTGCCTGCTTACTGTTATTAATTGTTATTAATAACAGTACAAAGTAACATCAAAAGCATGAAAATGCTGCAGGGCTGGTGGGACTCTTCCAGAAGCAGAGGGCTGTGGGGAAGATATTCCCTGCTAGCAAGTTCCAGGAGCCAGCAATGTGGTGGGATTTATTGCAATGTGTACTGTACCAGTGGAATAAAAACCTCTGTCCCAGAGCTCATGATATTGATCTGCTGGTGCTTGCAGATGGAGCACAAGGGAGCAATGAAACAACTGGTGTTTCACTTTCTGCCCTGGAATGTGGAGCTCTGTAAAGCTGTTTTCATTTGTTAGAGACCCTTTGTCTTCTGTTGCTTTTGCAAAGAAGATGGCTCTGAGGCTGATGACTTAGTCACCAGCTTCTCTCCCAGAGCACATCCAGCCTTAGGCACCCCTGTTATTTTGACTCGTTTTCACAATAATCACATGGAGGTTCAGCTTGAAATTTGGGCTCCTAGCCCAGGACAGGAGGGTAGGACATGGTACAACCCACCTCACAAAGAGCAGGTTCTGAAGCACAGGGGAGCAAAAATGTTCTTTTGTGGCCTTTCCATCAACCTCTGTTAATGGCTCAGCTTGACACCTACATGTGCAATGAGTTTGTACAGAACAGGAAACAGTGTTGAAAATTCTTCCTCTCTTTCCTGCCATCTCCTCCAGCATCTGTGAGCTTCACTGGGCGTGGGAGATGGTTGTGTTTGGTTCTAGCTGTTCAGTACTGAACTCAGTTTCTTTATTTATCAAGGAATAACTTGATGCATGAGCTGGAATGAGTAGTGCCTGTCAGGTCTGGAGGTGGACTTGCTGATGAGCTAGAGAAGCATTCTCCTTTACAAATGGTGTGCTCTCATTTGCAGGGCTTCCAGCCCCCTCAGCGTCCGTTCCGACGGATGAACTACACGGAAGCCATCGAGTGGTTAAAGGAGCATGATGTGAAGAAGGATGATGGCACTTACTATGAGTTTGGAGAAGTAAGTCTTTCTGAGGCTCTTTTGGAATTAAAAGTAAGCAGAATCCCACTGCCATGCTCTTGGGATGACCAAGCCCCTTGAAGAACAAAGCTGGGACAATGGTGGAGTTTGGCTGTTGTTGTGTGAATGTGTTTTATTTGGAATGTTACTGGGTTAGGGTTAGTACAAATCAAATTAGGTTTTCCTTTTTTCTCTGAAATGTTAGGAAAGCTTGGATTGTAGCTAAATTGATACTTTTTAATTTTATTTTATTTTTTTTCCCCTGACATATCTTGTAAAGCATTTAGGTACATTGGGATGAATGTGTGGATACGTGTGGGCTGAAACTGTCTTTGTTTCTTGCCTGATACATGTGGGACTCAAGGTACTGGAGTGGTTTTAAATATTAATAAAGCTTTCCCTAATCTTAGGATATTCCTGAAGCTCCTGAGAGGCTGATGACAGACACCATTAATGAGCCAATCTTGCTGTGCCGATTTCCTGCAGAGATAAAGTCCTTCTATATGCAGCGCTGTCACGACGATTCCCGCCTTACAGAATCTGTAAGTTGGTGTTTTGCAGTGTCACAGCCTTCAGAACAGCATGTCAGTGTGGGAGAGCACAAAGGGAAGAAGTGTTAGGGGAAAATCTTGGAGAATTCATACCAGGTTTTGTTTTGGGTGTCTCTTGTTGATCCCGTAGGATTAAAGGAAGCATCTCTGAGGCACTAATAAAATGTCCATGATGATGTCAAACACATTCTTCACTGACCTAGCTGAGAGCTGGTCTGGTGACAGTAGTTGTGTCACTCCTTGGAGGCTGCAGTGTGTGACCACCAGCTGTCCTGCTGCTGGGAAGAGTGGTGGTGGTTAGGAATGCAGATGGGCCTGGGGCTCTGTGGTGTGGTTTTTGTTGTTTGCTTTTGTGCTGGGTTTGGATTTTTATATTTTTTTTACAGTACAGTGTGGTCAAGAGTGTTAGAGACTCTGGTCAGCTTGGTTATTCATATATTCATCATATTTATTCAAAATATATATATTATATGTAATTGCCTTCCTTCCTGTCATGGAGAATTAAAGTTCCATAGTAAAAGGTGTTATGGAATTACGGTTTTAAGTTTGGGCTGCTTTTCCTCCCCCCCCTTCAGGCAGCTTAATCATAACAGTTTGGTCTTCTGTTGTGTGTTGTAGGTTGATGTGTTGATGCCTAATGTTGGTGAGATTGTTGGTGGCTCCATGCGTATCTGGGACAGTGAGGAGCTGCTGGAAGGCTACAAGAGAGAGGGCATCGATCCCACGCCCTACTACTGGTACACTGACCAGGTTTGTACAGCAGATGGGATCTGCTGCCTGCCAGAAGGATTACTTGGTGACTTTGTTTTTTAACTGCTCTTAAGAAAATGCAGGGTAAATTGGAAACCTTTTTTGGAGGCTCAAAGTAGCTAATGATTTCCCCACTGGCAAAGTGCAAAAGGCAGCAGTTTCCATCCTGTTAGCACTGCTCTTTGCTGCAGTTGCAGCTGCCCTCACCAGATCCTCTTTCTTAGACTGGTCCGTGCGAGTCTGTTCCTCCTGGTAGTGTTTGGTGTTAGATAAAGAGAGGTTGGTTTCACAGGCCTGCATGGCCAATCCCTAGCTAGCCTGAAGAGAGGAGGGGAGGAGGTGGTAAAAAAAGAATCATCAAGACTTTATTTTTCACCTTTCTTTTTCTTTAGAGAAATGAAAAGAGCAAAAAACCAAGAAATTATATCTACAGTGCAATTTAAAATTTATTGTATAATAAATAGTGATCTCTTGGAAAATCCATTTTTTTTCTGNCGGGCGGGCGGCGCGTCACGGTGAGTCTGTAGGCACCGGCCCCGAGGAGGGGCTGAGGGAAGGGGCCGGGGGGAGGCTGGGGGCTGCCGGTCTCGGCTCGGGGAAGCGTGAGGGCGGCGGGGCCGCCGGGACCGCGTTACACAACGCCGGTGTACTGTCTTTGCATAACGCAGAGCCGGGGCCTCCGCTCCTCCGCGCCGGGCTGCGGGGAGCCCCGGGGTTGCGGCTGCCCTGCGGGGCTGCCCGGGACACGCGTCCTGCACTGCCCAGACCCTGGGGAATGCGGGCTCACTGCCCGGCGGGATAACGAGGGGGTTCCTCTAAATGAAGCGTGGCTTGGGGCTTTTTCATTTGAGTTTGTCCTTTGCTGCTGTCAGTCTCGATTTTTTATTGTTTGGTGCCTTGAAGTCTCTTGGTTGTTTTGCTTGTGGGTTTTTTTTTTCCCGCTCAGGGGTTTAATTCTGAATGAGGCGCTGTACTTCCCAAAAAGCGTTCATGTGCAGATCACCCCCGTTTAACAGTTCGCAGCTCACATGTCTGAACGAAGGGCGGGTGTGCGGTGCGGTGCGGTGCGGTGCGGTGTGAGCCCCATCCAGCCCCAGCCAGGGCGCTGGGGTTACTCGGCCTTTGGACGTGTCCACTGCTGCCTCTGCAGCATCCTGCTTCCCTGCTCCTGCTGCTCTTCCTCCTCACTCTTTGTAAATATAAAACGTTGCCCAGTTTCTGGTGGAGTAACTTCTGCCTTCCCAGAGGCCATGCTCTGTGTTCCTTGCGGCCGGCAGTCACACTTACTTACAAAAGAGCTGAAACTTACAAAAGAGCACATTTATCAGCCTGCCATCAGCTCCAGTCCCTGCACATCCCTCACGCTCTGCATCTTGTGCCCTGTGGTGCGGGCAGAAATGTGCACAAGCCTGTCGGTAAGGAAAACAGATGCTTGCCAGAGTTTATTTACAGGACGGGAGGATCAATGCAGACATTGAACCTTCTCTTGTTATTGTTCTGTATGATTTACATCAGTGTCAGTGCCTCAAAATGTAATAACCTAAGAACTGGAAGAAGAAGGTAAATATTTTAAAAGAGTCTTTCAGGTGTTAGCAATGCTTGAACTGAAGTGCTTCAGTTTGTAACCTCTTTGTATCGCTGCAGAGGGAGGCGTCCGCAGCTACACTCTGTTAATCCCAAGAAAGAAGATGGATTTGCAACATGATTTTCACTGCCATTGATTTCAGTGGTTTTTGAGGCTGTTCAGCATCTGTTCAGGATGTTATTAGGGAACTGTGAAACATAAGATGCTCTTCTCAGCAGGTGGATCGGCTGCTGAGGAGGTCTGTGCTATTGGGGCTCAATTGCTGCTGAACTCCTGCAGTCTGACAAGGGAAGTGTCACACCAAACAATTGCTGGAAAGGCAGGGATGTGGCACTTAACAATTTTTTTTTTTCATCTTGGGCAATTCACACTATTGTTGCACTAAAAATATCATGTAATGACTATGAACTCCTGAGGAAAACAAAGCGGGCTTTTGAAAAAGCAGCATGTGGGAAGTAAATTATCCTGATCTGGGGCTGTATTTTGTCTGATGTTGAAAACCAGGAATAATAGAAGTTGCCTACTCTGGCTAGTGAGAAAGAAGGCTGCTCACATCCCTGGGTAAGCAGATCCTGAAATTGGTCAAACTAAGGAGCAGTGTGCCTAAATCCAGTGCTGAAGTTTGCTGGGGTCCCTAAATTAACAAATGTCTAGCATACATTGTAGAGGTGGTGTAGAAATATTTTGCTTTTCTAGAGTTTGCCCAGGAATGCCTGTGCCATGGGGAGTTAGGCAACTTGCCATACTTCCTTCCTTAGTGTGTCAGCCCTGCCTGGTTTCTCTTGTGTGGTCACCAGTTATTTTGGACTTAAAATTTGAGCTTGAAGATTAGTGAGGCTTTTGTTTGGTTTGAGATTACTGCCTGGTATCTGAAAAGCCCTTAGTGTACAGAATGTTTAAAGAAGGGCAGAAGCTTGCAGTTTCATGACTTTCTTTGCTTCCAGGATCTGGAGCTTAAGGAGGAAAATGCCACGCAGAACAGTCCTGCCATGGGTGTTGATGTGGCTGCTGAGGGATTTGTGCCTATCTGGGGAGGAGCCCCTCAGCCCAGTGCAAGGTTATCAGTGTGCTGTTATCTCTCTTCCAGCTGTGAAAAGCAGCAGTCAGCTGAGGGTCCCGGTACGATGGAGGGGTCAGGCAACTGCAGCTGCCGTGATGGAGAGCACCAAACCTCAAATTCAGCCCGAGGCACAGTAAGTGCAGTGGGGTCTGGGTGGGTGTGACCCGCTGGCATGTCCCTCTGTGTCCCTCTGATATGGGGTGCTGCAGAGCAAAGCTGGCTGTGCAGTAAAATGTGGCAGTCATGGGGCTGGATCGAGTGTTTTTGTGCTTGTGTGATTGCCTTTATCTGTCTGGCTGTGTTCCCTCTGCCCTGTTTGCCCTGTTCTGTGGGGCAGGGCTGGCCTTGCCTTGCTCCCTGCAGAGCAGGGCAGTCAGGTTGTGACCCATGGCAGGGCCTGAGGCAGTGCAGAGGCAGCAGAAGAACAAACAGTAGGATATTGTTATTTGAGGTTCAGTTCTTTCTTCCTGGGTTTTATTCAGCAACCTTCTGGCAGACACTCCAGGAGGAAGGAAATGGAAGCCAAGGTCCCAGCCCCTGGGAGCAGATCGGGCTTCTCTCAGTGCCCCTTCCTAAGGCTGCCTGTAACAAGAGAAGGGCAAATCTCCCTCTGCAGCCTCAGCTCAGTCTGCTCAGGAGGCCAGAGCTCCTGGGCACCCAGCTCCTTCGGGCAGGGGAAGTGATTCAGTGGGGAAATCCACCTCTTGGGTGGGAGCTGTGATCAGCAGCCCTGTCTGTAACAGCTGATACCATTATCTGCTCCACTCTGCTGTGCTCAGAGGGACCTTATCTGCGAAACACTGTGCTGGACCTGCACCTGGACAGAAAACCCATTGTGGGGAAAGAAAGAACAACCCAAACAAAACCATCCTTGCTCTTACTTTGTGTGTCGAATGCCTCTATGCTGGTTTCACAGCTTCAGGAGATGAGCTGTGTTTGCAAAGTAATCATCTCCTGTGTGGGCAGTGCAATCATTTTCTGTGGAAGCTGCTGCTTGGTTTTGTTGGAATCTACAGCTGGTGGTCAGCTGAGGTAGTTCCTTAGACCCTATTTTATAACTTCCTGTGCAGCCCTCAGCTCCAAGATGATTTTCTCATATTTCCAGTTCAGCTCTGTGTTGTGAAGTGATTATTTTTTTTTTTTTCTAAAAGAAAGTAAGGATCATGCAAATACTTGTTCCTTGGCCTTCCATGCTTTTAGGTCTTACTTTTTAGATAAGCAGAATGAACTTCTACATAAGACTGCTTCTGCAAAAAACAAATGCAGGAGGATGATTGTTATAGTAATGACAACAACAATAATGATAGCAGCAGTAGGTAACTCGGATTTGGAATATCTCTTGCTTCCACAGGAAACCTAAGACAGGAATCTTGATGCTGAACATGGGAGGTCCAGAGAGGCTGGATGATGTGCATGATTTCTTACTTCGTCTCTTCCTGGACCGAGACCTAATGACGATGCCAGCTCAAAAGTGAGGAACACTATGAACTGCTGGGGTACAGTGTTGGGAGTTGCTGTCAGCATTCCTTGGGACTGCTTCATCTTGGGAGCAGCCAGTGCAACAAATGGTGCTATAATTAGTGATGTTAATAGACATAAAGAGATCGTTGTTTCATAATTGCAAATTGTGATTTCCTGTCGCCTAGTAAGTTTGGGAGGGGTGGTGGGATATAACATTAGCTGAACCATGCAATGCTGGTTTGCTATAATTTGGGGAAGTTGACAGGGAAAACCCACTGCAGCTGAGATTTGGGGGAAGTGGTGGTGCTTCGGGTTGTGATGTCAATACCTGTGCCTCTTGCATGCATTAGTAAATTAGCCCCGTTCATCGCCAAACGCCGCACACCGAAAATCCAGGAGCAGTACAGCAGGATTGGAGGTGGATCACCAATCAAGAAGTGGACAGCAGTGCAGGGAGAAGGCATGGTGAAGCTGCTGGACAGCATGTCTCCTCACACTGGTACTTCTCTGCTATGCTTGTTAAAAGTTTTTATTGCTTCCTGTGTTGAAAGACATCTAGGTAACTATGATAGAGAAAGAGCCTTATTTTCAGAAGGCTGAAGGTAGGAGTCCTCACTGGTGTGTATGACTACAGGATGTCATAACTTTCCCTGGAAGTCCTGTGTGAGCTTGGAGAAGTCTACATTGAAGACAAGTGGTTGAGTTTTAGGTGAAGAAAGGGGAATTATTTTATGTGAGCTGGCATGGGAGAAAGGTGTGCAAAGTGGCATTTTCACCAGCATAAATGAGGAGATCTGTGACCATTGGCAGTGGTAGTAAAATTTCACATAATTCTTTTGTCTGAGGCCAGAATTTAAAGTCGTAAAACCTTTTGTGTTTGTTTTTATTATGCCAGATGAGCCTAAAGAATGGCTGACAGTGTGGGAAGGTCTTGGGAGTCTGACCCACCTCCAAAGCTTCAGGCCTCTTGTACCTCTGAAATGTCCCTCTGCAGTTACTACTTGGGTGTACCCAGAGCTTTTGAAACTTGTCTGAATCTGTGACTGTTAAATAAAAGAACTAAAACCAATTAGGCCTGATTTCAGAACTGGAAGAGGAGGTTGGTAGCTGAACATTGCAGGGCTTGGTTAGGCGATAGCAGTGAGCCCCACCCCAGGACCTGAGCAGGAGATAAAGCCTAACAATTTCCCTTGGCTGGCAGCAGATTCTGCCTTTGCCAGTTCTTCCATAGTGGTAGGAAAAGTTGAAAGGTGAATACAGCTCCCCTCCCTTCTCTCTGGATCACACAATCTCAAGGGCTCCAGCTCCCAGGTTCCCCCCTTAGCTGCAGCTGTGCACACAGAGACAGCTGCCCTTATTCCTGCAATGTTAATTTGCTGTGATTCAGCTGTGTTCAGTCTCTCCTAAAACCTCCAACCAAACCTGAGTCATTTTTCACCTGGGTGAAGGCACCTGGGTTAAGGGCATTTGTGATGGTCTTTGCACCAGTTTAGCTTAACTGCTTTTGAATTGGTTTAGTTGAATTTGACTTTGTTTTCAATGTGCTAGAAGTCTTTGTGTCTCTTCTGCTGCTTGCTGGAGGTGATAGATCATTTGCTTACCGTACCTTTTCTGTAAAATCATGGCATTAATAAACATGACTGGCAGCACTAGAAATTAAACTTCCACATCTAAGTAGCAGCTCAAGGGTGATGGCCATTTTCTCTGTCTTACTGCAGCAAGGCAGACAGTGAATCACCACTGCTCTAACAAAAGCCAGGAAAAACAGAACTATGATGGTGGGTCTGGCTGAAATGGCCTGTCTGGGGATCACCTTTGTTCCCATAAGGGATTTCTTTCCACACTGCTTTCTGTTCTTGAAGCAGCAGCCTGCCTTTGTGAGAAGAAGAAGTCAGCAGGATGGCTAAGCTGCCTGCTGAATTCCTCACTGGTGTGTTAGCTGCAGATAATGCTTCTTATCCTGCTGTTCCAATAGGAACACTAGATGTTTTTGATAGAAGAACTGCTGGAATAAGAGAAGTCAAAGAGAAGAGCTTTTCATTCTCTCCAGCTCAGTGGCTTCACAATGCGTGGTGCTGCAAGCTGCCTTCTCCCTTCAGTGTCCCTGACCTGTGCTGGTATGATGCTGGTGTCAGGGAATCCCCCTCCAGGCTTGACAATACACCTTATGTGATTCCTACCTATTTTGTAACTTTTTTTGTGGCACCTGCTTCAGACTTGGGTAGAAAAGAGCCAGAATTAGAAGACTAGCATAAGAGTCTGGAAGGTGGAAAGTAATGCTCTTGGAAGGCTAGAACCCAATTGATTTCATTTATTCAGCTTGTAACGTGTAACTGGTATCACTCAAGCCATGTACAATCCTTTTTTTCCCCACAGATGCTGCTCTCTAGCTTAGTTCCAGCTGTGCTCTCTGCAAGTACAGTCAGAGCCTGAAGCTGGAGCTGCAGCCTGCAGTGGCCCCCTGGCAGCAGTGCTCTGTGCAGCAGCAGCCCCGCAGGGTCAGCCTTGGAACAGCTTCTGCAGATAAAGCTGAGAAAGTTTATCTGCTCTTCTCAGTGTGCCACTCCTGCTTGCTTCTGTTCAGGGACTGCTTCTTGTGAAGCTTGTGCAGTCCTCACACCTGATAAGTCGTTCAGAGACCTTTTATACCCAACTGTTGCTGCAGTTTTAAAAATGGAACGTGGTAGCCATTGCTAACAACTGAATTGCCTGCTGCATCCCTCAGCATTTTGAGAGACCTTGCAGTGGTACCAGGTACTGTGCTGCCTCTCCATAGCTTGAAACACTTGATGTGCTCCCAGCCTTAGCTACGTGTTTCTCAGTGTGGTGTGCTCACAGGTAGCATTTTGGGAGCTAATGAGTAGCTGGGAGGTTGTGGTGGTAAGACAGGCAACACATGGCAAAGAAGAAATACTTTGCATATTCATTTTACCTTGATCAGGACTTTTGGGGCATAGGGTTGATAGTTTCTCTGTATTTGTGGTTGGTGGAAAGCTCATGTTAGACAGGTTCAGTAAGCACCTGTGAAATTCCCTCCTGTGTAAGTTAATCAATGTACTGATTCACTGGCTTGTAGTATACATTTGGCACGTTGCACTTCAGCAATGCAGCTAATATGAAGTAGTAAATAAACAGCCTCACCTAAGCCATCTGGGAACAATATAATTTTAAAATGAAGCTTTATTGTTACAGGCAGCTGTCTGAAAGTGAACAAGAATTCTTCCTTTCCAAATGAGTGGGGTTGGGTGGGCTCAGTAGTCAGTAAGAATAAATCACACAAACATGATGACAGGAAAATCCATTTCTGTTGTTTTGCTTTTTGTTGGTTTTTTTGGTTTATTTTGTTTTTGGTTTTTTAAGGTCTGCTTTCTGATAGGCTAATGTCTTGCAATGGTAGTTATATTTCAAGAGCCACATCTTGCTTTTTTGATGTTTTTAATTATAATGATTCTTAGTACTTCTTACAAGCTGTGTTTTAGCTGAGATTCTTGTATCAGCAACGTGAAAGCTCACAGGATGACATTATTTCTTAATTCTGATTTTCTGTAACAACAAAATTAATATGTATGCAGATGTGAAAATCTCTCCTTTGCTGCCTGTGATCCAGGACAAAACATAATACTGTGAGCACTGCAAGAAGTTTCCAGGTTGGCCATGTTTTCTCCCTTTCCCAGGGAGGTCCTTTCCCAGGTTAAACTCCTCCTGTCTTTGCTGTGGTTGCTCAGGCTTCTGTTTTTAATGCCATTTAAAATGTTAATGAGGTTCCTGGCTCCCGGGGCTCCTGAAGTTGGGTCATTATTTGCTCCTGCTGCCATCTGGGAGGTCTTGTACCTCCTGCAGAGAACTGGGGCTGACTAAACCTGTTTCTGAATCATGTGTAAATGTGTGGAGTGGAGACCAAGCAAGGGACATCTGCTCCCTTTTGGAAACCTGTTCATTGACCCCGAAACCCTGAAAACAAAATTTGCTTTTGCTCTCCTAAGAACCTCTGGCCTCTACTAAAAATAAATAATTTAAAAAAAAAAAAGAGGTAATAAAATGACAAACTTCCCCTCCCTTCCCCTAACCCAAGCATACTCCCCAAACCTGACACCTAAAAGATGAGAGATGGAATATGGAAGAACCTGAATGCCCAGAGCACACCTGTGACTCTGCTCTGGGTTAGCACTTTAGCTTCTGGGAATGACACACTTTTACCAAAATGCCCTTGAAATCAGAACTTGCCCAGCAGAGTGTCAGAGCTCCCTACAGTCTGGAAAGCATGCCTCTGCTAATCTAAGTAAAGCCAGAGGAATTCTGCTTCCCAAAGAAACAAACAATAGTATAAACCACTTTTAAATTTTAGTAACAGTGAAGAAAAATACTTGGCCCAAACAAAATGCATTTTTATGGCAGTGGTTTAGAAAAGTAGCTTGAAGATTATCAACAAGTTCATTTCAAGTTTCAGTCTGTCCAGTTCTGTACTTTGCACTTATTGAAAAAGTATTATTCCGCGTTCTCTGCTTTTTTCTACAATTTCTTTTCCTGTGTTTGGCTGTCAGCACCTCACAAATACTACATTGGCTTCCGGTATGTCCACCCCCTGACAGAAGAAGCAATTGAGGAGATGGAGAAGGATGGCATAGAGAGGGCCATTGCCTTTACCCAGTACCCCCAGTACAGCTGCTCCACCACAGGTGAGCTCTCCCTCTTGGCTTCATCCCCAGCTCAACATCTTCTGTGTTTACCAACATTCCCGATGTCAGGTTGATATTTTCTGACTGAGGATAGCTTTTTGTTACTGTTACGAGACAGAATAAACTGAAGTCTCAGGAACATGGCTGAGTCAGCTTGCTTTGTGGAAACTAAAACAATAATTAAAATATTTAAAATAATTAAAAAATGCTTGAGCAAATTGTTCTTGGCTTGTGTGTTGTGTGAACATTGGTGTAATTGTTCCCAGGTGGGATTTATGGTTGCAGTTTAAACATATATGTAGCGTTTTAAAATATTTCAATGCCTTGCTACAAAACTGTTGGAATCTGACAGGTTGCTAATGCCTTGACTGAACTTATGCTCTTAATGCTCTGTATTTCAGGAAGCAGTTTAAATGCCATTTATCGCTACTATAATAAAAAAGGGGAGAAGCCAAAGATGAAATGGAGCATCATTGACCGCTGGCCCACACATCCCCTTCTCATCCAGGTAAGGGTTTGCAGGAGCCTTTGAAGCTCCTGTCAGAACCAGAGATGTGAGCTGCACTGGTCTGATACGTTATCAAATTGGCATTCCCTGGGGTTGTTTTAGATTGGTTGGTGTAGGAGAAACGTGGTGCTTTTGCATTGCCAGCTGACTTGAAAAGAACAAAGAACTAAGTCAATGCAGAAGCTTGTTTTCCTTTTTAGAAATATTTGCTACTGGTAGAAACACAGTATAATGTTAAACAACAGAAATGATCTGGGGAAACACATCACTTAGATCAAGTCTTAGCTTCTAACAAAGCTTACAGGATTTTAGATACAGAATGCACTGAAAGAAGGTGGAAGTGTTTGCTGATTTAGGATGTATTTACATGTTTTCTTTTTTTTTTAAACTTGAGATGAATAAAAGGAGTGCTTCGATTTGAGGATACAGTTTATTTATGGGAATGGATGTTTCTTGTCTCCTGTGTGTGAAGTCACAGGAGAGAGATGGTTATTTCATGCCAGACATGTTGGCATGATAATAAGTGAAAGTGAGCAGGTCACACATCTTGTTTTAAAAGCATGGTCATGTTATCATAACAGTGGTGGCTGGAAGGGACCTCTAGGGGTCATTAGTCCAGATGTGGAGTTCTGAGGGCAATACTGAAGCTGCCTGTCTGGGGCCATTGAGAGCACATAATGCCTCTCAGCATTTCTGATTCAGGTCTTTGCTTTTTGTTTTTCTTCACAGTGCTTCACTGATCACATTCAGAAGGAACTGAGCCTGTTTCCTCCTGACAAAAGGAAAGATGTTGTCATCCTCTTCTCAGCTCACTCGCTGCCCATGTCTGTGAGTTCCAGCAGGTTGTTTCTGTCACAGTTTGACCAGAGCCCCACTGGCTGGGCTGCACGGAGGGTAGAATCTCTGCAAGGTTGCAATAAACATTCTGTCAGCAAACAGCAGCTGCAGTGAAATGTCTCTTGGATCATTTTTCAAAAATGCAGTGCTGTTACCAAAACATAACCATATCTGTAGAAGAATGTATCTTTTATCATGGGGAGGGGGAGGAGTAGGTGTTCTGGTAAAGCAGCTTCATCATGGGTTTTGCTGGGCAAGAACAGTTCTCCTTCACAGTTCTGGCTGGGCCAGGCACTAGGGACCTGGCACAGCCACATCATTTGTGGTGTGTTCCCCTTCCCCAGCCTTTAGGTGGTCTTTTCCACAATGTGTCCACTGGAATAGGAAGGTCTGGTGTTTCTGTGTTGCAGGTTGTGAACCGTGGTGATCCGTATCCTCAAGAAGTGGGAGCTACTGTCCAGAGGGTCATGGAGAAGCTGAACTACTCCAACCCTTACAGACTGGTCTGGCAGTCCAAGGTATGTGCTCAGGGAAGCATGAAAGCCACCTGTAAATCTCTTCAGGTGATGGAGTTCATCATCTTTCAACTTAAGAAGATCATAACTTCAGTGCTTTTTTCCCATTTTCTGCACCTGTTCCTGCTAGAACAGAATCCCAAACTTTTACTCACGTTCAGTCTTTTCAGATACATTTTATCCACAGTTTCTTGCTTTTTCTGCACATTGCATAGATTTAAAGTAAATTTTTTGATATGTCCATTGGAAAACCTCTGATTTCATAACATCCAGTATGGCATTTGCAGAAGACAGAACTGAGCACTCCTCTGGGTTTTTTAGGTGTCGCTTGTTGAAGATCTTCTTGATGAAGACTGCTTGTGCCACTTTATACTAATTAGTCCTGCTGCAAAGAGCAAGGACCAGAAGTACAAATAACAAGCTCTGTCTTAAACATAATCTGGTCTGTGTTGTTCTGCTTAAGAAAATGTACGAATGTTTTGTAAGAATAATTTGATGAGTTGTGTTTAATTTTTAATTTCCCTCCCCCTTTTCTTACAGGTTGGACCAATGCCTTGGCTTGGCCCACAGACAGATGAGACCATTAAAGGCCTGTGCCAGAGAGGAAAAAAGAACATGTTGTTGGTCCCAATAGCATTTACCAGTGACCACATTGAAACACTTTATGAACTGGATATTGAGTATGCCCAGGTTTTAGCAAATGAGGTAAGTCTTTTATTGTTTTAACTGTTTGGATAGTGGTGCTCTGAAATTACTTTTCCTGTTTTGAAATTTGCTTTGTCGTTGCTTCTTGCAATATGATCTGGAGGAAAATGTATTTTTCTCTAAATTGTAAATCAGTCTGAACTGTCTTAAATTAATTTTTAGCAACTAAAGCAGGTGGGAATTTCTTTCATTAGATTTAGCTCTTGAAGCCACTGCTATCCTTACTGAAAGAGTTATTGATTGTTAGCAGCAAAGTAAAGTTTTGCATTGTAAGGTTTTGATTTTTTTCTATAGATTTTGGAACATAACTAGTGAAGGATCTAATAGACTTAAATTGTTTTCTCTTTATTTTTTATTCAGTGTGGAGTTGAAAATATCAGAAGAGCCGAGTCTCTTAATGGAAACCCACTGTTCTCCAAGGTATCTTCTTTGTTGCCATAGCTGTAGAAGTTTGCAGTTGTGTGTTTCCTGCTGTACTGTGGATGTCTTCTTGCAACTTCAGAGTGCTCTGAGTTTAATATCAAAGGTGGAAGCCCCTGTACTTAACCTGTACACCACAAAGTGTTTTGGTTTTATTTTTAAAAGAATTTTACAAGTTTGGTTTGACAAAGAGGAACAGTTCTGTGTTCCTTTGGTGTAATCTTTAAATAAAATGTTTATCTTAAGATATTTTGCAAATGTAGCTTTAAAGCAGGATTTTCCCCTGGAGTAGAGTGGCGCTTAAGAAGCGGATTCTGATGGATACACAGCCTGGCAACCTCCTTGGTCTGCAGGCCCCATGTTAAAGCACTGTTTTATTTTCTGCAGGTAGATTTGTGCTCACTTCTGATTTTTAATTAACTGTCTTTCAGGCTCTGGCAGACTTGGTCTGTTCCCATATCAAGTCGAATGAAATCTGCTCCAGGCAGTTAACGCTCTGCTGTCCGCTCTGCGTCAACCCCGTCTGCAGGGAGGCAAAAGCCTTCTTCACCAGCCAGCAGCTGTGAGCAGCCCTCAGGAGCTCCCTGGGCTTCTGCAGGACCAGCAGCCTGGACAAGCAGTGCAGAGGAAAGAAGCCCCTTGGCCAAACCCTTTGCTGTTCCATAGTGACAGGCTGGTGGTCTCAGTGTTGTTAACCTTGTGTAACAGGGAGGATAACTTGACAATTTATTTTTTTTTCTCTTACATTTTCTTTGTTTGAGAAGAGTTTGCAGCAAGCTGGGAAGGAAGGGTGTTTACCCTGCAAGATGTGGAAAGATCTTGCTGCATCTGGTTCCGACTGGACTTAGCAGAAGCGCATAAGTATGCACTGAAAAACATAAAAAACTTTTCTACAAATTAGCTCTACTTCCTATGCAGGGATTTATGCAGTTTTGTCACGAGTGTATTAATTTCAGCTTTCCAGGTCAAACAAGTGTTTGTTTTGCTTATGCTTAAGGTACAGAATAACCAGCAGCATCACCGATTGTCTCTTCTGAGGGAATTTTCAGATGGGTTTGAAGATCAAGTGACTTCTAATGCTTTTTAAAAAATGTGTGTATTTTTTTTGAACATAACAATAAGGATTTGTGGGGTTTTTTAAATTGTTTTTCTCCTGGCAGAAACTTCCAATGAAAACTTAGCTGGGATAGTAGAATGCACAAGATTTGTTTACATTTTCTGGATAAAACACTCTTGTTATCTGTAGGAAAGCCTCTGCATTTGAAGAGCATAAAATGAAAAGAACAAGCCTGCTTGGGTGATGCTGAGGAGCATGCTCAGTTGAAACAAACTGTTACGTTTCACATCTCCCAGCCATCAGTAGCCTGGATCAAAACATGTTGGTTTATCTTTTAAGAAAAAATGTTTTTAAAAATTCTTACTATAAAGGGCTTTCTCCATTTGGTTACATAAATTTAGGGAGTCAGGCTTGCTCTCCAGGAGGTTTATAGATCTGGTCTGTGCTCTCTGCTGTGGTTTTTGTGGGGTCCCTGTGGAGTTCCATAGGCACAATTGATCCTGCTTAACTGCTGTTGTTATTTAGACTTGAGCTGATGGGTGAGGGTGATTTACTCTGCAGATGGCTGAGAGCAGGCAGCCCCGATGCTGCCAGCTCTGTGCTTCACAAACCTTTGGCAGCAGCTGAATTTCCTCTGGTTTTGGCACTGACCCTGTGCTGGGAGTACACACTGGTAACCTGACTGAACTTGTTTCAGCAGGTGTGTGGGTGCACCAGGACTGATGAATCCACTGGTTTTGTAGAGTGTGAAAAACCTATATAGGGCAGTATTACCTCTGTCAGCACCAGGACTGGTGTCCAGGGCAGCCTGGGGAGAGGAGAGGGCTTTTGTGAAAGGGTGGTGGTCACCACATGGTGTGCTGGAGCTTGGCACTGGAAGCATTTGGGGACAGAAGTACTGCAGCCCCTCAGCCAGTGTTCCCTGGCACGGGGACCTCTCCTCCTGGGAGGGATGAGGGAGGAGCAAAGCTGTGACCCTGTTCTGTGGGACTGAGCCATACCTGTCCTCGCCGAGCTGCCAGCTTCCAGCTCTACATGTTTACTTGAGGTAATTAGCACTGAAAGGCAGGCAGTGTGGCAGGGCAGGTTGTTCTCTGCAAATGGATGATCCAGCTGATGGTGATGTTTGAGCAGCAGCTGCCAGGCTGCTCACACAGTTAGGTTGGGGTGTGTAGTTATGGGGCATAAGCAGTTGGAACCTCTGAGCTTTCAAGGATAGGGTTGTTCAAAAAGAAAATAAGCCCCTGTTGGTATTACAGGGGTTTAACTTGTTCTGTTTGTGTTGAAAGAATTAAAGGGATGCTTGTTGGCCAGCTGGAGGGCCAGGTCCTGCCATGGGGTGATGCAAACCCTGCTGCACAGCCTCACTGGGGCCTCTGGAGCCCCGACTGACACCTCCCCACTGCCACACTGCAGCTTCCTGGGGTTGCCGTGGGGAGACAGGCTGAGGTGCCTGCCATCTCAGGACCTCCTGCATTGCTGCTACCCCTCCTTGCTTTAGCAGAGAAGTCTTCCTTGACCCTTCCTACCTGTGCCTGTTCTGCCCAGGGCTTTGTGTCTCCCTTTCCTGCCCTTGGGCTCTGCTTGCTGCCTCGGTAGGAGAGGGAACACCAAGCACCTGCTCAGGTAGAGTCAGTGGTTATCATGGGGGTAGGGAAGGGTGAAATGTTCATGGGAAAGCCTTGGATAGCTATCAAAAGCATAAAATTGTCTGCAGTATGTGTGGGAAGGGGACGCTGGCCTTATGTCTCTTGTTGGACAAAGAACTTATTTCTCTGTTCTCGTTCCTCTGCTGTCACTGAGGGGTCAGTAGAGAACAGCCTGGTGTGTAAATTCTTCCTGCTTGTACCTCTTTTCCACCAGCTGAAGAGTGTATTGGCCTTCAGAGCACATTTAGAAGAATGGCTAAAGCTGGGAACTGAAGGTTAACTTGATATGAACATTGTGATACTATAAATACAGATTGGCTTTTTATTTCCCTACTGCAGTGAGTGCTGAAAACATTGGCCAGCACTAATTGTGAGGCATTATGTTTGTCCACAGTAATAAAAGCTATTTAAAATGCACTTTTTAGTATGCTAACCACAAGTGAGATAATTACTAAGTCTGTTGCTGCTATTAGACCATAATGTAGAAATCACTTAATTTTCTAGGTCTTAGCAGATGGATCTCATCTCATAGTTGGTGTTGTTCTTTGCTTTCCTGAACAGATCATGTAATGTCACTCTGTCCTGTAGCTTAAGACACATAATTTTGTCTTCATGTGGCATCAAAAAGCCTGTTGAAAAACTGCCCGAGCAAGTTAGCCTGCAGCTCTGGTTGGTGTTTTTAAATAAAGGTAACAGCGAGACCAATAGCAGTGGGAATCCTGCTGCCACTGAAATCTCCTTATCCTGGGGTTTTTGCATGGGAGAATTTCTGCCTATGCTAATGGTGGAATTCATCTGACCCTACTTTAGATGCTTCCAGTGTAGATGGTTCCATCTGAGCTGGTCACTCCTGAGCAGGAGTGATTCACCTCCTCTCCACACTGACGGGCTGGGTGAGGGTGGCTGAGTACCAGCCCAGGCTGTGAGCACAGCTCCGAGGTGAGGAGAATCCCAGCCCCTCCTGTGCCTTCTTGTGCAGCACCCTGCCAGCCCTCTGTGGCCACTGCCCTGGGGAGATGCAGTCTGAGCCCTCCAGCAGTGTGCTTGGCTTCCCCTGGATGATTCCAGACACTTGGTGCTAAGTCAGGACCCAGCCTGCTCAGCTTTCTGCTCTGTGTGTGTGGAAGTGTCACCAGCTGGGAGCCTCCCCCAGCCCTCGGCCAGGGCCCTGGGATGATTCTTCATTACCCACTACACCCCTTTGCTCTCCTTTATTGCCTTCACAAGAGTTTATCATTTACATATGCCCTGACAAGAAGCAACCAGTTGGATGTTTGCACATGGGGAATTTGGAAGAGCTTACTCATGATTAGGCTGTTCTCCTGATTTGACTCTGCAACTTTTTTAAATTTTTTTTTTCTTAGTTGAAGTTTTTCTCTTTTGGTGTTCATGAAAGCTCCCTTACTACTGGCTGCATTTTAGAAAATGTGATAGCTTCCAACAGTGGTGCTGTGATGCCCTGAGGTATGGGGGTGGTGTCTGAGCTAACCTCCTGCTCCCTCTGGAGAGGAGGATCTTACAGCTGAGTTTAGTGGGGCTGGGGATTTCCCAGGAATGTCTGTAAGTTCACTATGTTTTCCCTTTCTGCCACACGCAGAGAGATGGAAATCAATATGGAGTGTAAGATGCAAGAGACAGAGAAGTTCCTTCTACGATTTAATGCCAGATGTGTACAAATACTTGCTTTTAGTCCAATGTACATGTTTCAAATTGAACAAGGACTTCCATGTAGTGTTAACACAGAAAATTTGTATAACCTTACTTGTGTATTATTTCCCATGAAGAAGGAATTTCAATAAAAATTTTTTGGAAGGAACAACTGAGCTGTGTGTCTTTGTTAAGGGCCCTTTATGGTGTTTTTTGATGTCTTCTCTGTGCCTTTCCCTTTCCCCTCACCAGGAAGCGTTTGGGCACGTCCCGGGCTGTGGTTTGGGTGGCATCAGCAGTGAGCTGTGCAGCAATGATTTCCCCCTGACAGAGCTGCTTTGCTTTGTGCATCAGAGGTTCACATTTGGGATGACTCTGTGCTACAGGTGTGCCCCCAGCACTCCCCCAGGAGTGTCCTGGCACGGGGCTCTGCCTCCCTCTGGCCCAGGGACCGGTGCCCTCATTTGTAGTTCTGTGAAAACCAGCTCGGGGCAACAGGGAAGAAAAGATTGGTGCTACTTTTGAGTCCCACCTGTGACTGCTAATTTATTCATTATCTATTATCAGTCTCTAGGCAGCTTATTTCTTATGTTAAAAATTAAGTGGCGGATTGATTATTTTCTAGGGCAGTGCTGAGAGTTGTATACTTAAGCTGCTCCATTAGTGAGCTCTCATTACTGGAGTGTGCTGGGGGAGAGAAGATGGGAGATGGAGGGATGAAGGGGAGCAGAGAGTTTATTCCTTTCTTCCCTGTGATGTTCCCATCACTAGCTTTGCCAGTTTGCATCTGATAGAGATTTGACTGAATAAGCATAACAGAACTTAGATGTCACATTTATTTGAGTTCAAAAGAATCTTTTTAAGCTGGTGGAAGCCCTGGCTCACTCTTCCTTTAGAAAGTTGCACTAGGGTAAAAAAATACCAAGCATCAGTTTGTCTGTGGTGAGGGCTTTTACTCCTTGCCCAGATGTGGGTAGTGAGGAGGGCAGCTCCTCTGCACTCAGCAGCAGTGAGGGTCCTGCTCACCCTCTCTCCCTCTGCCCCAGATGCAGCAGAGAAGCTGATTTTGGGGACTTCCCACCCTGAAGTAAGCCAACTGGTTGCTGGTTTCTGCTGGGCTTTCTATGGGGAATGGGGGCTTCAGGTGGAAGCTGCCTGCCCCTCTGTTGGTGGGGTCCAGGCACCTCGTTGCTCTACTGTGACCACAGGGATTCATCGAGTTGGACCAGGTCTAAAATCTACCTTTTGTTATTCTGCTAAATGTGTGCTCATCAGTAAGTGCCAGGAAAAGATAATTTGATTTGCATCCCACTGGCCTGGCTGAAGAGCATCCTTTCTGTGATAGCCTGGATGTGGATCATCTGGAGATGGATTGTCCCTGAGACATGGGGCTGTTATCCCCCTGGGCTCGGAGGCTGGGAGGGGAGCAGCTGCCTGCTGACATCTGAACCCCAAAGGCCGAGGGACCATCAGGCCATAAAGTAGGGAGGAAGTGCTGCAGTTGTCACTGCCATTGTGCTGGGAGGAGGGGACTGAGCCTGTGTCACGTCCTGCCCCAAGGAGGTCTGCAAGGGCTCATCCCTCCCAGGGCTGGACCCGCTGCAAAGGACGCGGAGTTTGAAGTCCAACCTCTGTCTCATTACCTTGATGTCAAGAGACATTACCCACGAACTACTAAAGAGCCACATTACCTCCTGCTGATTGATGGTGAGGTTGCCAGGGTCTCTGGAAAATGCACGTGAAGACACATTTACACTCCCTGGTGGTGAGGAGAACCTGACAGGCGGCTGAGAGCAGAAATACTCGGGCAGAGCTGAAAGCATCCCTGCTGCAGTGCCTGGAAAAAGCCATGATAAATAGCAACCTCCCCCCAACACTGGGGCACCTGAAGCAAGGCAAAACCAAACCAGCTCCAGTCCCACAGAGAGGCTGAGTTGGAACTGCAGGGTTTGTGGTGGCAGTGGAGTTCTGGCTCTTGGAGAGGACAGTGGGTCCCTTGGCTGGAGGAGGAGGGGGCTGCTCCTGGGGTGATGGGGAGGGAGCTGGGGTGCAGCATCCAGGGCTCTCAGCCATCCTCTCCCCACCATCTTTAAAGAAGATCCATAGTGTGTGAACACCACCCCCAGGCAGGGCTAAGGAGGTTCCTCCAGCTCACTGTGGTCCCAGGGATGCCCCCACAAGCACTCAGCCCCTGCAGTGCTTCTGAGTGCATGGTGGGGGGCTGGGGGGGTCTGCATCCCGTGGCCCCTGTCAGCCAACTCCCACAAGCACTTTTATCACCGAGTTATGAGGCCATTAAGGTCTACGATTGTCTTTTACTGCCTTTGATTTCTTCTGCTGCCAGGCGGGAGGCAAGCGATGTGTAACATGATCCAAAGTGGTCTTGTTTGTTTTAATCTGCTGTTTTAATATATTATGGCTTCCTGCCATTACGCCTCTCTGAGGCGGGCCCTGGAGTCCCTGGTGGAGCTTGATGTGTGCAGAAGCTGAGAGGCGTTTTTCCAGGGGGTGCATCTCCTGCTGGGCACAGCTCACCTTGGCTTTCTCTTTGTGTGCCTGCACCAACACTGGCTCTTTCCACTTCACCACCAACACTGCTCCGGCACAGTCAAACTTACCTCCCGGTTGGTTTGCTTAAGCAGCTCCACACAAGGTGTATACTAAAAATGTGTATCCATGGAACTGCAAAAGCTTCTGCTGTTTTCCCCCAGAAGGAAGGCTGACACTGGAGAGGTGCTGTGGGGAGATGCAGGTGGCTCTGCACCGGGGATGCTCCAGCTGTGCTGAAGATGTTCCAAGGATGCTCCAGCACTCTTGCCAGGTACTGGGGGGATTTGCCATCCAGTGCTGGGAGCACTGCTGGCTGCTGTGGCACAGCCCGGTGCCCACACAGGCTGGTGGCTCTGGTGTCAGGGCAGTTGTGCACCCGAGAGCTGGAGCTGTCCCTTCACGGGGGATTTTCTGCAGTTCAAGCATCTGCAGGAGCAGCAGACCAGCCGGTGCAGCCCGGGAGGGGTCCTGCCAGGCGCCCAGGCCATTCCTCAGCCTTTTGTCAGCTTAATGAAATGCTCTCGTTTCCTTCTCCCAGCTGTACCCACTGCTAAGTGCCTGAAAAATGCATTCCCGGGGGAACGATCCCACAAGTGAGATGGAACTGACCTCCCATGAGCAGCACCAGCCTCTGGCATCACTTTTATCTTTTTCTGTTATTACTGTGCTTTTGCCCTACCAGTGGGCAGTTTCCCTCCTGGCCTTGCAGCCATCCTGCACTGGGAGCTGCTCAGCAGCCTAAACACAATTAATATGGCAGAACCTGGCTGAGTGGCGAGAGGGGGACAGGAAGAGGATGGAAGGGAGTTATTCTGTGATTTTACTAACCCCAAGGTGAAAAACCAGTGCTGAGGTTAGATGCAAGATAACCAAGCCCACAAAAGTGCCTTTTCACCAGCAGTGGTGCAGCAGCCCCTCCTAGGACAGACCCCCCCTGCCCTCCCCAGGGACACCCCTGGGTGCCTGGCTGCCTGGCATTCCCTGCCAGTGGCAGAAGGTGAAGGAAGGAAAGGGACATTTTCATGGGTTTTTTGTTTCTTTTTTTCAGGGATAACCAAGAGCTTCTCTTGTTCATTTAATTTTGCAATGGAGCTCCTTACCTTGAGACTGCTCAAGGAGAAAAAAACAAGAGACTTGCCTGTGGCTGGAGGAAGATGAGTGAGTGAGTGAATGCAAACCTGCTTATATTCTCCTTGCCCTGAAATTCTGGCTTGAGGAACCTCCTGCCTCCTCCGGTGGTGCTGCCTCAGGAATGAAAGTGTGATCATCTGTTTAATTTAATGGTAATTACATTGCTTCATGTAATTCCATCATTTATGTACACATAAGGTGATTCCTTCTTTAACAAACATCTCCCCTGCTGGAATGCACACAGTGACTCCCCACTGACTGAACCAATTTTTTGCATTTTCTTGGGCAATGCAGAGGCCGTGGCAAAGGAGAAGGGCAGAGCTTGCTGGTCCTTGCTGACCCCTCCTTCAGCCGGGTCAGAGTGTGGACCCCCTGGGAGTGGTGGCAGGGGCTCAGCTGCTGAGTTACCCTCTCTGAACCCTCAGATCTTTGCTCGAGTGCATTTTGGTCCCACTGGGACAGATCCTACCTGGGGGGCAGTGTTCTGGGGCTGTGACCCTGTGTCAGCCTCTGCTCTGCCCTACCCCGAGAGCAGCACCAGCCCGTGGGGGCCCAGAGCAAAGCTCTGCTCCCTGGTGCAGGATCAGGCTCTGCTGAGCAGCTGGACACTACAAAGGCACCTGAAAAAAAAAAAAGAAAAAAAAAAGAAGAAAAAAAAAAGAGGAACTTTTCATGGCACAAGAAGTGTTGTTTTCCTCCTTTATTGAGCTTTGGCAAATAATATGTGTGTGTGGGTTTTACATCAATAGCTATAAATAAAAATTTGAAAGCAATGTAATACTTGTCATTAAGATAAAGGACATCTATTGGCACAAATCATTGAGTAAAAACCCTTTAATGATAAAATAACATTCACTCTTTAGCTACTTTATTTGTCTGAAAAACTCAGCTTACACTCAGGTCAACAGATCACCTTCCACAAAGTTAAAAAAGGACATAAAATGACATAATAAAATATACCTTAAATTTCATAATACAAGTACCTTGGCAAATTTTAGCAAGCTGGACCATCTACTGGTGGCCACAGTAGTTAACACTGTCATCATCTCCCACCCCCCCTTGCCTCTGGGCTGAGGAGCATGGGTGAGCTCAGCGTGTGAGTGCTACACCTACGCGTATCCTTGGAGTAGTGCCTGGGTCTGCCAGCAGGAGTCGGGTCTGCCGGAACTAATACTGGGTCTGCTTATTGTAGAAGAGCAGAGAAAGCTTTCTGGAAGATTAAACACTATTACAATCATGAACTGTCTTACAAAAAGAAAGAAAACTATGTAAAATCCTTGTATCCTTTACTGTCTTTGGCAGATAAATAAGAAAAAAAAAATAGACAGACTATATTACAAAGCTTTCATTATCAATCTACTGTGTAAGGCCAAATGAAATATGCTGCTTTGCACTAATGAAAGCACAGCTCTAGAATGTCCTTGGTGACAGACGATATAAACACTCTAACCATGTTACTCCAGGCTGCGACCTTCCTACTCCTGCTCCCCGGGGCTCTCCTCTGAGGAGTAACGTGTGAGTAGGAGTTGATTTGGCTTTACGTCCTGGGTGATGGGACTGCGGGTGGGGGAGAGGCTGGCGCTGGACGCAGCCCCACCATAAAAATCAATCCATAAAAAGAAATCCAGAGGAACTCCTGTCCCTGGGAGCGCAGAGCCGGCCCCGCGCGGAGCGAGAGGGCTCTGGGGCTCACAGCCTCACCAACCCGCTTGGCTGCCAAGCTTCTCCTCAAATAAAAATGTCATTTAACTGGAATTCAACGGGAGCCCCTGCGTGGAAGAGGGAGAGGGGACCCAGACCCCAGCTCTCCCCTGCAGCAGCCCTGTGCCCGTTCCCACAGCTGCTGTTGGGGAACGGGCTCCATGCAGAACGAAAAAAACCACCCGGCCCAAAGGGCTGCTCAACAGGTCAAAAGGAAAAATAACAAAAGAAGCTGCCATTAAGAACCACGATGCATCACACTGCTAAGGTTTTTGCCTCATGCATAAAAATGGTAGCGCTGATTGGCAGTTGCTAATTATACCACTACACCGTCACACAGAACAATTAGCTGTTCAGACCAAGTAGCACAAATGTAGAAAATAATCTTTTTTTTTTTTTTTTTTTTTTTTTTTTTTTTTTTTTTTTTTTTTTTTTTTTTTTTTTTTTTTTTTTTTTTTTTTCTTTTTTTTTTTTTTTTCTTTTTTCAACAGAGCAAATTAACACAGATTGTTTCTTCAGCAAAATATGAAACTGTAAACTTTGGGCTCATTCTGCAACTTTTCCCCAATCCATAATAAACAAACAAACAAACAAAAAACCCAAGGGGAAGAAAGACTGACATACATTTGTAAGCGCACCTTTTCTGTCTATTACAAAAGCACAACCTAAAACGTATAAAGCTTTTTCTTGGGTTTTTTTTTTTTTTTTTTTTTTTTTTTTTTTTTTTTTTTTTTTTTTTTTCTTTTAAATCACAGTTACCAAAAAGAAACAGTGAATAATTTATTACATACGCTATATTAACATTACTCTAAACAACTATTCTCTATGAGGTATATCTGAGAAAATTCGGTAAGGGATTGCACGGTCTGCGTTGCCAACATGCCCAGTTTTATATTAAAGCTTTGGAACCGTGAGGAATTAGAGGAGGAAGAGAAGGAGGACAAAGAGGAAGAAGGAGGAAGAAGGAGGAAGAAGAAGGAGAAGGAGAAGGAGAAGGAGAAGGAGAAGGAGAAGGAGAAGGAGAAGGAGAAGGAGAAGGAGAAGGAGAAGGAGAAGGAGAAGGAGAAGGAGAAGAGGAGGAGGAGAAGGAGGAGAAGAGGTGAGAGAAGAGCCTTTGGTATTATTAGTTTTGTTCTTTGCAGGGCTGCATTGCAAAGCAGCACAGTACAAAAAGCCCACCAGGTACGATCTGGCGGCCCAGTTGAAGCTGAGGTATTCACAGGAAGAATCAAAAAAACAAAACACAAAAAAGCACAGAGAGGTCTAGACTGGCAAAATCGTTGCTTTGGTTCAAGCAAGGCACTCGTCCCGTGGTAATGTCACACTTTGCAAGTGAAGCATGAGTCTGGTGAGCAAGGGGGACCCTGCCAGCTCTGGGGACTCTCTGTGCCCTCCTGCCAGCGCCCAGGCCGGCGGGACGGGGACAGCCCGAGGACAGAGTGTCCCCCCCACACCCAGAAGGCATCCTGAGAATTATTATAGCTTTCCATCAAAGAAATATATATAGAGGGAGAGGTACAAGAAGCACATTTGTCAAGCCCCTAGCTTTTCCAATACAAGACTTAAGCCCCCCCAAAAAAAAAGACAAAAAGAAAAGGCAACATCTAATTAAAGTGGAGCTTTTGTGTTGAGCTGCTGGTCCCCTGCCTGGGTGGATCTGGAGGGGAGGGGACCAGAGGTACCAGGCTGGGGTCCCCTGCCCTGGCTGCCAGCAGTCCTGGGACCCAGGGATTTGCCCCCCAGTGCACGCCTGCAGCCCCGAGGAGGAGGAATTTTCCCTTTGAAATTTACCTTTGGGGTGTTTTTCCTAGGGAAGAGGCTTTGAGTGGAGCAGGACTGGGGGGCTGCCAAGGCAAAGCTGAGCTGGTGTGGTGGGACACTGCAGAGGGGGAGCAGGTTTAGCTCCTGGGACTGTTGGGTTCCCCAGCAGAACCGGGAGGAAACTGGGCTGCAAGGAACCAGTGCTGAAGGGCAGAGCTGATTCCCCACAGGCAACCAACCAACTTTTAAGTAGTCACTTAGGAACATGATACTAATGGAGCTTAATGTAGCTTTAGTTTCATTGCTAACTTGAGAAAAAAATAATTAATTGGTTTTCATATGAAAACTGTAATTGCAGACAGGGGTGAGGAGGGGAGAGCAGCCTCTGGCCCACAGGGCTCGCTGCCGGGAGCCCAGGTGGCCACAGCAAGGAGCAGGGCCACTGGGCACGGGCTCTGCTGGCCCACCCACCACCCCGTGGATCATGATCAAGTGTGGCACTGCTTGAAACTGAGAATCCCCGATGGCAGCAGTGAATTTTAGGGTTTCTCTCTTTTGGCTCAGCAGGTATTACTCCACCCCATCCCAGCTAAGGTTTTAGGAAGCCACAAAGCTCAGGCAAGACATCCCGGTGCCTTTTCTTTTCCCTGTTTCATTGCTAACTGGAGGAAAAACAAGGACCTGCTTGTCAGGTGTGGCAGCAGAGCCCCTTCCCAGGGCTGGGCTGGGGGACAAACCCGGACCCGGCTCCATCACCACAGTTGGGCCTGGGGAAGGATGCAGCAGGGATCACCTCTCCAAACATTTTTGGCTGGCAGGAAGGCGTAAGGGCAAGACAGAAAACGTCCCCCCAGAGCTGGCAGCTTCCACCAGTGTTCCTCTGGGAGTCGGGCTGCAGCTGGGCGGTACCGTGTGTGGGAGAGAGGAGCAGCTGGGACCAGAAGGAGCACAAGCAAAAGGCAGACCGCACAGAGAAAGAAATCTTTGGTATCTTTGGTATCATCAACACGATTAAAATTACAAATGGAAAAAGTCAGTGAGGTAGCCTCTTTGGTTCTCACTAGAAATAGAAAGGTTTGGTTTTGGTTTTTCTGTTTTCCTTTTTTTTTTCCTTTTTCTTTTTCTTTTTTCCTTTTTTTTTTAAATTTTTTTTTACACACACAGAAGTTCATTCTTGGAAGCAGCTAGTTTAAGGGTTTCCCTCTTTTTGCTTGGCATGTTTTTTCCCCCCAGCTTAAGTTTTAAGAAGCCACAAAGTTCAGGCAAAGTATCCCAGTGTCTTTTTTTCTTTCTTTTTTTTTTTTTCCTTTTTTTTTAACCCCTATTGTTTCTGTATGCACAGTTTTAGGTTGAATATTCATTGCTTGTCCTCAAAACTCATTATGCTGTTCTGACAGAAAGTCAGCTGTAGTGCTTTCAAGGTAATTCTAAATAAAAAATAAAAACTATACAAGGGCATCCTCAGATGATGATGAATAAGTTAAATAAATAAGTTATATTATGAAGGCTTTCTGTGCCATAATAAAGGTACATCACACTTCCTACCTGCATGGGAAGAGATTAACTTAAATAAATTAAACATTTAAAAATAATTAAAAGAAGAAACTCAAACTAGGCTCCTGTTGGATGGAAGTGGTTATCTTCCTGCTGTCTGTAGCAGAACCTGGCTGCCCTGTGAAGCAAGAGTAACTTTTAGCTTAACTTAAGAGTAACTTTTAAGTGTATTTCCTAACACAAGAGTCACATCTTTGATGCACTATAACAGTAACATGAATAAATAAGTAAAGTCAATCCCAAATGAAGTCATATATGATTGAATTAAATAGTTACAAATACCTAATGTTGGAGCCTAGTCCCACAGTCTGCATTCAGGCAAAACTCCCGTTGAATTTAAAGCTAAAGTGAAACTCAATGGAATTTAGACTGAACAGAGATCTCAGGACCTTCTCTATGACTAAATTAAATAAATTACATTATTGATAGATAATATACTGGGTTAAAACCCACAAGTGTCTGGAAAAAAATAAAACCATTTTAAGCTTTGCCTTTTTAAAAAATCTAAACAATAAAAATTCTCCCTAATAAATATAAAGGAGGCCAAGTATAAAGTTTCCCCATGTCTTAAAAATACTTAGGTATTATGACAAGCAAGAAAAACATTGTTTTTTTGTCCGAAGCTAGCACACTCTTTGCAATGCCACGTGGTTACTGTGTCTGGCTTTGGAAGAGGAGAACCCTGTCCCCTTGTGCAGGGCTGAGCGTGGTTCGCTGGTTTAGTCCTTCTCAGGTCTTTGGATTCAGCTGTAGGTAAGAGAGATCCAGAATAAAGCTATTCAACCAAAGTCATCAAGCACATTCTTTGTTCCTTCAGGGATGATTAAGCAATATCCAAGGTTTCTTGAAAGTTGAATTCATCTCGGACATGCCCATGGCAGTAACTCCAAGCAGGCGTAGGGGAGATGCTGGGATACTGTGGGTGCACACCAGTCTTGAGGAGCAGGGTAAGTAAAAGGGAGAAGTGACATGACAGGGCTCTAGGATTCATAACTATAGAGCAGAGAAGGGTAGGGTAGCTGTTGGAGGGGCTTTGGTAGGGGCAGAACAGCTCACAGGGTCTGTCCCTGCCTGTCCACACAAGCACCTGTACCCACAGGAGAGGTGCTCAACACTTCTCTGCTGAGAGAACTGCTACATCAAAGCCCACCAGGGGTGACAGTGACACGGAAGACCTAACACAGGGCCAGGAGAGATGCAGGGATAAAAAATGCAGCAGTGTTTCTAGAGGTTCTGGTGAAAATTACTGTTGATAGACAGGGAGTGAAGCTGGGCACTGAGCTAGCTGCCTGCCCAGCAGACAGCCCCAGCCCTGCCCAGTGTCACCAGTGTGTCCCCACTGGGAGACTGGGGAGCAACACTTGCCAGAGCAAGGTGAGAACTTAAGTCATAATATTGCATAACACGAACCAGCTCCTGCAGTTTGGAGAAAATTAATGATTTTGTTCCAGTTACATTTTTTCATAACTCAGTGGTTGGTCTGGACTTTCTTTGCCCCAGCAGCCCTTGGCTGAAGCCTGGTCAGAGCCTGGTCACAGGGCTCACCAAGAGCCCAGAGCATGAGGCTGGTGGCAGAAACTCAGCACCACCCCACGCTGCTGCAGATGGCTGGGGTGACAGGGACCTCCCAAATGTGGCATGTCCTGTCAGGGCCATGGGGTGCTCAAGGTGCCCACGAAGGATGGTTTGAGCGGATCCTCTGGGGTGGGAATGGGAGTAAAACTTCAGCATGACCATTCCATCTCACTGGGCCCTGTTCTGCACTCAGATGACTCAGAACTCAAACACCCAGAGGCATCAGCCCAGACCTCAACCACTTTTGGGCAGCTGGCATTTAGTTGCCATCAGGATCCTGAATTTATTAATCAGAAACCTGTCCTGCCCTGACCAGATGAGGGCTCCTGATTTCCTTTCTTGTTTTAAATGTAAAAATTGGAAGATGACTGCAGACATTTTGCAAAGTAGTTTAAAAGAAGCTGTTGCTTAAATGCAGAGATGGAGCAAAGTGAAACCATGGTGCTCCAGCTCTAAGGATAGATTTGGACCTAGTGCTGAGTGTCATGAATGTGATCAACCAACATAATGTGTCTAATATGCCAAAATGAACCACTGAACCAGCAAATGAACTCACTGAGCTGCCACCTGGCCTGCTGAAACATCAGCTTTGGTTCAGATCAGGGTCTGATCTCCATGAGCCAGGCTGAGGTGGTGCTCAGCAGGTACAGGATACATACATATTGCAAGTTTTATCCCTGGGAAAGAGAAAGGAAGGTGTAGATTGCACAAGGGATCTGACACACAGAAGGATGGGTATTTGAAGCTCTAGACAAAAGGAGACCAACTCTGCCCAACAAAACAAATCATGCCCTACAGACACAATTTTCCTAGGTGGCTCTTGGGAGAGGAAACGTACCAGCACAGTATCCCAACATCTTGCACTTGGAGTCCAGGCAGCTCTTGGAGAGATCCCGTGTGAGGCAGAAACAGGACAAACATAAATAAAGCCACCCTCCTGGTTGCTCAGCAAAAGAGAAGTGATTACCTGTACACAGATCAGTGGTGCTACACGCAGTCAGTCGTGCAAGAGGAGCTAATGAACTGAAAGAAAAGCAGTGAGAATCCTCATCTTTGGTATTGTAGCTGTTGAGGTTTTGGTTGCTCTGTTCCTTGTTCTTTTGAAAAAACTGCATAGGCACAAATTAAAGACAATCTTCAACTTTAAGAGGACTGAGTTGTCAAATGAAGCAGCAATCGTACTGGCTTTGCTTTGTTCTCGTTCTTGTCAACCCTTTCTTTGAGATCTGCTTCCTAAAATGTCCAAGATGTCTGTCAAAACACAGTGTGTTACTCATTTGCTTCCTGACATGCTTCCT
Organism: Florisuga fusca; assembly: GCA_038090715.1. Classification (NCBI taxonomy): domain Eukaryota; kingdom Metazoa; phylum Chordata; class Aves; order Apodiformes; family Trochilidae; genus Florisuga; species Florisuga fusca. Next base: position 1,181,759 of record JAAWXA010000050.1, read on the forward strand.
TCCTTGTTTTGGTTTTTTTTTTTTTGGTTTTTATTTTTTTTTCCTTTTATTTTTAAATGGAACAGTTTGTTGCAGAAGAAGTAGGTGCAGAAAACATTTCTTTGGTTTCGATTAAGTAGTACATAAAAAAAGTCTCAAGTGTCTCTAAAGAGCCACGACCACCCTTGGCTCAGTGCCCCAGGAGGGGACATTCACTGGTGACATGGGCACACAGCCAGCCCCGGGGTGGTGGTGTCGGGGAGGACCTCTGCCCGCGGTGGCCAACGGAGGTGGAGAGAGGGCGTGGAGTTTGTGAGGCTTCCCCCATCGCCAAGCAACCACCCGCCCCAGCGAGGATGGAAAGGAAATGGCAAGTTATAAACATCTTTGGCTTGCAGTAATCCTGTCTCTTTGGTGTGCTGTGTGCCCACCAGCTCGGGGAACTGGTGGAGGGAAGGAAGGTGGGGATGCGATAGATCTAGAAGGCGTATTGGAGACGGATGCGGCCGTCTGGAGACAGAGTGGTGACAGATGCCACCATCAGTGGCATCCGAAGGGCTTGTTTCTGGTTTGTTCCTGCTTGAAAGTACCATAAAATACTGAAAAAAATGACAAAAATACACTGAGACCTAAATGTGTTTCAGCAACAAGGGTGCTGTCGAGGAGGAACTCGACTGCCAGTAACTAAAAAGGGTGGATTAACGACCTAAAAAAATCTAGATCTTTCAAAAATGTGTTTGCTCCACGTGCTGTAGCAGTGAAATTGACCTCCTGAGTGTGCATCTGCATGAGGTACAAGCCCGGGCCCCGTGACACCCTGCAGGCTGTGCTAGAGGCTCCTGCCCAGCCACCACGGGAGCCGGGCTGCATCCCAGCTGGGGGCTGTACCTCTTCTGTAGCGACTGGCTTTGTGCTTGATACTTTGAGCTCAAGGAAACTGATTTTTTTTTTCTTTTATTTGAGGTCAAGCTATACTCACTGATTAAATTAAAAAAAAATATATATATTAGAAAATTAAAAAAACCAAAAAGCTATCATTTGATCTTTTCTTTTTCCCCTAAAACACTTAACAAAACTGTGCCTGAGTTTTAAAAAGAGATTCTTGGATTCTTTAGCATCTGTGTCAGACTTTGTGCTGGGTTGTGGGGCGGGCAGAGCTGGTGCAGGGTGGTGTGGCCAGCCCTGGGCAGGGGCAGGTGGCCCCCACTGGCCACAGCACCCCACTGCCCGGGGCTCTTTGGGGCTCACTCGCCTCAAAACCACCACTCCCCGACCTTCCAGCCCCGCTCCGCCTGTCCTGAGCATAGTATTGGAGGTTAATGCCGAGCCTGCCGGGATGGAGGAGACGCCGTGGGAGGTGTCCTGGGGGAGAGCCGGGCTGGGGGGGGGTTCCAGGAGGATTGTGCTTTAGGTCACCAGTGAAGCTGCCCTCTCAGCCGCTCCCCCTCAGGCCTTGGTGCAGGTGCTGGGGGCCGAGGAGGAGCCCCCGGAGCTCAGGTCATCCTGCCACTTCTCCAGGCTGCGCCGGCGGGCGTTCATGAAGAAGTTGCTGACGGTGGTGAGCTCCAGGCCCAGCTGCTGGGAGATGGTGATCTGCATTTCTTTGGAAGGGCGCTTGTTCTCCTTGAAGATGGCGAAAAGCGTTCGGCGCTGGAGGTCGGTGAAGACCAAGCGGGACTTCTTCTGGGACGTGTTCCGCTCCTTGCTCGGCTCCTGCTCCTTGCGTTTGCAGGCTGGGCAGGGGGGCAGAGACAGAGAGAAATGTCAGGACATGTCTGGGGCTGCCTGCAGACCTGCTGGCCCCTCCAGACACAGAGACCAGTGTGTGGTGAGCATGGACATCACCACGCGGTGGGCATGGAAATCAGCACATAGTGGGCACAGGGACCAGCACATGGCTTTGGGGCTTTTTCTAAAGCCACCATCTGAGAAATGTGCTGCTCCTCCTGAGACACATGCAGCACTGCAGCTAACAATCTGGCTTATCTGGTGAAAGCAAATGCAAAGCACATTTCCTTTTTTTTCCCCCCCACAATAGCTCAGACAGAGGTCCATTCTTTGCAGAAGCTCCTCACGTGCTGCAGCATATAGCAAATGCAGATGACTGTTTTGCAACAAAACTGTGCAGGTCACTAATCCCCAGTGTAAAACCCCCCTCAGCTGATGTGCAGGACAGGGGAATCACAGCTGGAAATTGCTGTCCATGCATTTAGAATGAACCTGAGCCCACAGGGGACAGGCACAACCCCACAGAGGGCAGGATGTGTGGCTGAACTTGGCTCCCAGATGTGCTCCAGGATGCTCCACTCCCCACCTTCCCCTTCTCCAGCACCAAAGGGAGAAGGCCTGGCCCTACCTCCCCAGCAGCCAGCTCTGACATTTGGGCAGGACTTTATGACTTTAAACACCCCAAGGCAAACCCTGGCAGCACATGGTGTGACCACTGCTGGGGAAAAAACATGTTTGACAGAACCAACCACCATCACCCAGCTGAACCTCCTCTTTGCTCGTTTGCTCCAGAAAGAGACCTCTGTGGCCACTTCTGAACTGGTTTTACATTTATTTGTGTTTTTTGTTTGCTGCTGTCTGAAGAAGCTGCCCAAAGTTCAGATAATCTCAGTACTTCTGCTCTGAGACCCTCTGCTTGCCTAGAAATAACCAGACCACTGAGCACCTCCCAAATTCTACAGCTCTGTAAGTCTGCCCACAGACTACAATGTTGAAAAGCCATGGAAAAATGAGAAAGAGGTGAGACGAGACAGGAGCAGTGCGTGCTCCTGGGGCAATGTCCCTGGTCAGCAGTTAGCTCTCCACACATCCCATGACCACGTGAACTCCCGGGCAGCCCCAGGAAGCCCTTGCTCCAAGCCCACCACTAAGCCACATCCCTCAGGGACACAGTGACATGACTTAAATGACAGTGCTGGGGAGGGAAGGGCTCAAAGCCACGTGGACACGTGCTCCACAGGGCCCAGCATCATCCCTCTCCCCGGGGTGTCTCCCAAGGCCAAGGGCAAAGCCAGCCAGAAAAACCCTCCCGAGCTCCAGCCTGCCCACCGCTCGCCAAGCCCTGCTAATGGATCCTAAAACCCATCCGTATTAATAGCTGAGCTGTATTTATTAGCACAGAGAGAACATCAAGTGCTGAAACCAATACTGCTGCCGGAGTGTACCCAGATTTAAAAATAGCCCAATCAGGCTGTCTGCACCAGGCAGCCAGCTAAAATAATCCATATGTTGACATGGTTGGGTAATGCGCTGGGACAAAATAAGCAGAGGGAATTGATAAGTGGAAGGGGTTTTGAAGCAGCCCTCTTAAATAATTCCTCAGGTCTAGAATGGGAAATGAGAACCTGGCCCAAAAAGTAAGGCTCAGGCTTTGTGGAAATGTCTGTAATTAACTTGAAGGCAGGACCTGTGCCTGAGCAGGGCACCACAAAGACTGTGCTGAGCAGCTCAGTTCTGTGCCTGGGACAGCATCTCCAGGAGTTCTGCAGGCAACTGCAATATTTGGTTGGAGGGGCTGCTCCTGACTCCTCTCTTGTGTCCATTCCCAGCTGCTGCACTCCAGCAGAGCTGCTCCTGGGAGGAAGGTCAGAATTCAGAAGGAGGATGCTCCAAAGAGCAGGTCCAAACCAGGACTGACGGTCTGTGAGTGAGCATCCTGGAGAGAACCCCAGCATGACCCTCCTGGAGTGGTGGCACCAGCCCGGGGCTCCTGCTGGGCACTGGGGGAGTGGGGTGGCACTGAGGACACTCCTGCCTGGGGCAAGGGAGCATCAGGGTGAGCTGCAAGTGTGGCCCCGTGGCCTGATTCTCATCTCTGGAGGTGATTAATCCAAAGGCTTCAAGCAGGAAAAATTCAGGCTCCCTCATTGCACCTCTAAGACACAAGTGGCACTTCACTGCCTGCTTGAGATGAAAAAGCAGATTTTTTGGCTGGATCTGTGCATCTGACACTTTGCCTTTTGTGTGGTCCTCCCATCCCCGGGGAGGTGAGGAGCTCCTGCATCTCTGCGGCAGTTCCTAATAGGTTCCGGGACACTGGGAAGGGTCTAGTGTTTCCTAACATCACTAATTTATGTCCAGAGATACTCTGCATTTTACAGTTATTGGTATCTTATAATAAATAATGCAAAGGTATGTGCTTTTCAATGCATTCAGTAAATACTTTCCTTGAACTGTTAAGTTTGCTGTTGAAAAGGCACCATACAGGCAAATGTTTTTCTTGACAAGCATTTATCTGAAGAGAAAAATGGAGCAAGCACTCTAATAAAATAAAGTTATTAGCCAGGAAACCTGCCTACAGAAAGAGAAACGTTTTAATAGTAGAAGGAAGGGAAGTGGCCATCTTGATTCTAAGAACAATTTGATTTATTAGCTGCAGCTAACACTGAACATATTCTACAGAAGAAAATGGGCAACAGGCAAGAATTGAAAGCCATTAAAAAAAAAAAGAAAAAAAAGAAAAAAAATTGAAATCTTCCCTTTTCTACCCCACTGGACTGAAGATGCTTTACATAGACACACTACAGAAAGAGCTCAGAAACAGATGCAGTGCTGCTGGCTGAGGTGGGGCACACCAGTGCACAGGGCACTGGGAGCCCTGTGTCCCCAGAGGGAGCAGCCACAACTGGGGGAATGGTTTAAAAAATGTTTCTTTAAAGCAGAATTTGGTATCGCTTAGAAATAATTTTTTTAAAAAAGATGAAAAATAGCTCCCAGAGTAATTGTGGAGAGGTAAGAGTGGCTGGAAAGAGCCCCAGCACCTCAGCAGCTCTGGGCACTAACAAGGTTCCTCTCCACGAAGATAACAACTATTCAGATGTTCACCTTTAAATATGCAAGACACTCCATTGATTTTTTATTAGCGTGCTTGTGAGGCTGAGGTTAAGCATGTGCTGAAGTGTTTTGCTAGATCCTGGAGATTGTGAGAGCAGAGGCAGGTGGGCAGGCAGCCCTCCTGGATAGCTCCAGCAACAGGGATTTACCCACTGCTCCCGGCTCCTCTGCCTCTCCCCAGATCGCCTGCAGCCCTAAGGCAGCTGCCCTGGCCACTAAGGCTGCCACTCCTGTCACCAAGGGTTAGCCAGGCAAAAGCAGCCAGGGCACAAGTGTGGGATGCAGCTGGATGTGTCCCCTCGCTGCCAGCGGGTGACAGTGGGCAAGGACACAGCCCCCACGTGTGCCTGCCATGGGCCCCATCCCGTCTTAGGACACACCTCTCTTCCTCAGAGACAAGTTGCTCTGAGCTGCCTGCACAGAGCAGTTTTCAGTACAGTTCAGATGGCAAGGAGACCCAGATGGCCCCACAGACTGCACTGACCGAGGTGTCTGGCATCGGGTCCAGCACCTCCAACCCCATCTGCCTGAAAGTGGTGATTTTAGGGATTTGATTTCTGCAAACCCATCTGAGTTTTGTGAACATCACACGCTTCTAATTTAGGCTCAGGGTTTTTTTGTCGCTGAATATCATGAAATCGAATCTTTCTACTGATAGTTCATTTGTCCTATTTTCTGCAACAATAGCTCTTATTTTGCATTTTCTTCCTCAGAAAAGCAGGACCTCTCCAGCCCATGCATTACAAATAGCTATAAACCCTGAAAACTATTGAGAAATGTTGGAGCTGGTGAGTGTTGTCTTTAAAACGTGCACGGAGACAGGCTGGGAAACCCACTCTGTGCTGCCAGATGAACATAGGGCAGCCCCAGCACAAGGCTCTGGGTTCTGTAAGGTCCTTCCCAACCCAAACCATTATTCTGTCAGACTCCTACACCTGCCAGGAGAGCACCCAGCCCTCCCTTTGTCCTCACCTCCTCTAAACCAGCCTCCCTGCAGGTTCTCTCTCAGGTTAACCAGCACCCTGGGAGAACCACGGCTTTGATGATGGTTTTACTCATGGAAAAATGAGTCTGGAACTACAGAACAGACAGCAGCTGCTAGGAAGGAGCCCAGCACAGGGCAACATTCCATGAATCCAGCAGCAAGTCATTTCTCTCCACTGCTGGTGAGGATAAGCCCTGAATATTGATCTCCCGCATGCGGTTTCATACGGGTGTAGGACAAAGTCAACCAAACCCAGTTATCTGCCTGATGGACCTAAAACACCTTCCTCAATTTGATTTTGGAGGGAACTGAATGTGGAGGGAATTTAATTATGCTAGTAATACTGGACACAATGAAATGACCATCAAAAGGTTTTCCAAAGGTTTTTAAATGTTTTTCTTTCGCTACGATTCACTTAAAGCAACCTCCTGTACATCTGCATTACCACAATCTCTTAAAAACTAGGCCTCTAAAATCAATTTGATTACCCCTCTGAATTAAGTATGCACAAACGAAAGCAATTGAGATCAATACAAATTAGGTTAAGTACTCCACTGTGTACAAAATCATTAGGTAACAAGAAACAATTTGAATTAAGATGCAAATAATCACATTGTCGGGGGGTGCAGCCAGGGCACCCTTCCCTCCTCACCTCCTCCTTCTTCACAGACACGAAACCTTCCTGATTTTTGTAACCCCTGTGGCTGCCCTCTGAGAGCATCGACCTAGAGCAAGGGCCCGTGCCCACAAACCAGGAGAGCAGCACCGTGACAATTCCCTTCCTCCAGAGAAGATCTGCTGGGATTGGGGAAGGTCTCTTTGCTTCCCAAGCCCACTCCCTGCACCAGCGAGGTGGTCCCAGCCCTGTGATTCCTGCTGGGAGATGCAGGGGTTCCCCCCATGCCTGAGCACCAGGGGCACAGCCTCGCTGTCTCCTGCCAGCAATGTGTTCTCCTCATCCTCAGCCCCACCTCCCCCTGCCTCACATCCTTCAGCTGGTTGAGAAGGCCAGATGAATGGGTCTGGGGAGTTGGTTCTTTTATATTTCTTTCTGGCATGTAGCAGGTCTCAGGCTATTTGTGTCAATTCTCCTGTAAATCTGCCGGGCGGCTGAAATTGGGCTGTAAATTCTGCAGGGCAGGGACTGCTTCCCCCGTGCAGTGCTGCAACACGGCCTCTAAGTACTGTGGTAATATACTCCCATCATTAATACCAAATAATAAATAATAGATGGGATAGGGCCAATTTATTGCACTCTGGGGCGAGAGTGAGCAGAGCTGGGTGAGCAGGCAGAGCAGGTTCCATGTCCTCCTTGTCACCATCCACCCAGGCAGCCCCCCAGTTCCTCCTCCTGGCTGGGAGATGTCCCTGCTGGGGGATGTCCCAGATGCCCCTGCTGGGATCCCACAAACCCATGCCACAGCCTTGTTGCGGTGGGGCAGCCTTGTTCCTCCTCCTTCTCCCAGACTCCTGTTTTGACAGCACTTAAATGCCATCAGATCAGGATGAGCAGCCTCCCCCCACCTCCCCAGTACCTCCAGTTCCAGCAGCAGCCAGCCTACCCAGGCACTCCATCCACCCCCAGCACAGCCCTGGAGCCTTCACACCACACTCTACCAGTCCTTAGCTGCTAACGCCTGGGAGATTTATGTCTCCTCTCGTTCTGGAGATTCTCCCTTTTGAATCCCCAAATAGTTTCCAGCTGAATTACAACACTTCTCTGTAACAAGGATTTATATTCCTCTCACCAGAGCACAGAGCTGGAACCAGACCTGCTGCTGCCTGTTGTGGCAGCATCTGCAAGTGATGCACCAGCACATCCTCTCCAGTACCAGAACACAGCCCTGACCTCCTGCCTGTGGAGAACGGGAAAGGCTTCAGGCACCTTTCCCTAGAAAGAACTGGGCATCCAAGGGTGAGGCAGGTGAGCAAGAAAGGAATAGGAGTCTGAAACCTCAGAGGGGTTTAGAATTGGAAATACCTTCCCTTCCTGTGTGCTGTGGGATGGATGTCACAGCTTCCCCACAGATAAGGCACTTGGACGTCCTCTGATGCTGTCACTCCCTCCAGCACCTCTCACAAGCCAGAGCTGGGTCCCATAGGATGCCCAGCCCTACCCAGTTCTTGCCATGTGCCTCCAAACCCAGATTGATTTCAAAAGCCCAAGAGCTGTACCCTGGCAGGACCCAGCTGTGATGGAGGGGAGATCTGGTGCTAGAGATGCCAGGACAGGGCAGAAGTTTCAGGAGCTTATACCTGGTTGGAGTGAGGCTCTTCACACTGTGAGGTTGTTGTGGGGGCTGACAGGGTGCTCCTGGTCCTCGCCAGCAATGGCTGAAGGAAAGGTGCTCATGCTGTGACAGTGGCTGCTGAGGGAAGTGACAGGAATGGGTGGGCCTGGTAAATACAGAGGAGAAGGGAAAAGGAGAAGAAGTTGTGTGGGCAGCTCTACGAGGGAGACTTCCTCGTGCCCTTCCTTTCTCTTCTCCAGTGGTGAGCTGCCTGCCAAAGCTTAATGCCTCAGCACAGGCCCCTGTTCCCTTCTTAAATGCCCATTATGACAAGATGAGATCTGCTGGAAAATCACCACTGCTCATAAATATGTTCCCTGCTTACTTAGAGATATTTTGGTCTCAGAGACAATTTGCGTTTTGGGAAACTGCCAGCCTCTATGGCTTGGCTAATAATTCCTTTGTGCAGCATTTACCAGAGGTCTGAGTCTCTCCCCTGGCCCCCCCACTTTTTTTTTTTTTTTTTTTTTTTTTTTTTTTTTTTTTTTTTTTTTTTTTTTCATCAGCAAGTTGCCTCGTTGATTTTTATTACTGAACCCATTTGAGCTTGATCTGTTTTGTATGATTTCTGTGTACAAAAATCTTCTATAAATCAGACAGCCTTTTATGCAAAAGCCTGCAAGATTGATAGAGCTGGATACAAAATCTTTTACCTTGGAAGAAGAGATGTATTATCTGTCTCATTGGACATAATGCTTTCTCTGCATATTCACCTCCAAAGTATGATGGGGCTTTTTCTAGAGAAGACAGAAGACAAGACAGGAGCCTCAAATACAAACAGATTACTATCAGAAGAAAGGGAGTAATTTTTTTTCCCATGTCTAGTGGGGATAAGATGAGAAGCAAAGGATTTAAAAGACAAAAAGGGAGATTACAGCTAGTCATTAAGGGTTTTTTTCTACCTGTAAGCCCTGGAAGAGATTGCCTAAGTAGCCTGAGAACTCCCCATCACTGGAGATCCTTGAAGGATGGGGCAGTCTGTCAGGACAAGGGATGTGTCTGGTCCTTTTCAGCCCTGCTTTTCCTGCCAGCCTCATTCTGCATACCCCTGCAGAGCCCTGTTTCCACTCTGAAGAAGCCACAGGAAAGCTCCTGATGAGAGGAGTGTGTGGAGACTCAGAAGAGATGTGTTGGGTTACTGGCAAGAAGTTTGTCAGCTCAGAGTAATGGCTAATGGGAAGGGATGAAAAAGCCACGAGCGACTGGTGGACAGCAGGAACACCTAGAACGAGATTTTGTGAATCATACAAAGCAGGAGTGCTAAGGATGAGCAACTGGGGCCACGTTGCAGAAAAAAAAGAAGCACAAAGTTCGAGACAAGATGCCCCTGTAGAGAGGGAAGAAACAGCATCAGTTCCTGGAAAATAATCCTTTTGGCAAAAATGTTCTTTCCTTCATGTGTTCCTCACCACAAATACATTCTGGTAGTTTTCACGTGCAGAGGAGTATTTGACTTGGGGGTATTTCAGATCAAATGGTGATAGGTGAGAGATACCAAGAAAAAAGGAGATGTGGGGGAAAAAATCTGCTAAGGAAATAGTGAGGAACTGATTGGAAAAACTCAGTATGAGTAACACATATGGATGAATCAATTGTTTCTTAAAAACAGCAGAGGGGAAAAAAAGATAGAAATGCAATGACAAATGTAGTCAGACTGATGTTTATCAGCCAGCAAAGAAATTGATACAAATCTGATGGCCCCCCCAAAATTTGCATTCAAATTTCTACAAGGCTGAAATATCTTCAGAAATAGTGTGAAACAAAAAGATAGGGGCAGGATATTATTTCAGAAAGTCGGTACATGGGAAATAAAATTTATCACCCAGCACCACAATTTACTGCAGGGATTGTTCAAACACAACCACTAATCTATATCGGAAGACTCCTGGTATTTCAAGCCACTTAAGCACCTTTCAAAGAATCTGCACGATTAGCTCAGCGCTAAGAAACAGTTCTCTATCTAGATAAAAGGCACAGATTCAGATGTCACCCTGCCTCAATTTTCACCCATGGAGACAACAACCAGGGAAACAAGAGTCAGGGTGACATCTGAATCTGTGCCTTTTATCTAGATAGAGAACTGTTTCTTAGCGCTGAGCTAATCGTGCANCTGTCCCCTCCCGCACTGTCCCTGGTGCTGATCGGCTCCGCCCGCCCCGTCAAGGGAGGGCCCGGAGGGTCCCTCCAGCACCGCGACCCAAAGACGAGTCCCTGAGTCCTCCGAGCACGGGGCTGGTTCCTCCCCGGCTGCCCGCTGCCCTGAAGCCTCCAGGGACCCCCAGGGAGGGACGGAGCCCCCCCCCCCCGAGGAGACCCTCGTCATCCGCCGCTGCTCTTCGGCCGAGGGCAGGCAAAAAACCCAAACAACCACCCCCCGTCCCCGTCGGAGTTCATTGCGATGAAGGGGACGCAGCCACGGAGAGGTCACTGCGCCCGCTTCGCACAAATGAATCATTGATGGTGTTTTGGTACCAAAATGTTTAATCATCAATAAGGTGATTCAGCAATGGGGAAATGTAAACAACAGTGCGAGCGTTCAGCTGATGGGCCCGGAGGGACAGGGCAGAGCCCGGCAGGGCTGGCGAGCCCCGGGGAGAGCTGTCGCCCCTGGGGTTTCGGTGGGGTTACGGTACTGTCCCCCCAGCACAGCAGGTTCCGCGCTTGGCGAGCGACACGGGAGGTGGCCCCGTGCTCGGTTAACACCCCCATCGGCGGCTGAGCCCTCTGAACTCCGCCCCCCCCGGGGAAACACATCCACTCACCGACAGACCGGTCACATTGTTCACCCCGACAGAAATTTAGGGACCTCCCTGCACCCAGAGGAGCCCGCAGATGAGAAGAGAGCGGGCTCGGTCCTGCCCGGAGCCCTCGCCCCGAGGAGCAGCTCCGATACCGGCAAGAGGGGCGGAGGGGGCCCACGGGGTGACCGAGGCATCCCGGAGGAGAGGCTCAAAAGGTTCCTTGAGTTTCGTTTTGCTTTGCGGGAGAAGCGTCTGCCCAAAGCCCGGGCAGCTCCTCTGAAGCCCCGTCCCAGTTCCAGCCGCCCCGAGGGGAGCCCGATGTCTCCGGGAGGGCTCTCGCCTCTCCCCCCGTCTGCACGGTCACATCAAAGAGATGTTTTACTCTCGGGTCGCTAAAGCAGCTCACACCGGGAGCTGCCCGCACCTCTGCTCCCAGCAGAGCATCACTGCCTCTGCTGCAGCACCGAGACGGCCAAGCACCATCGCCCTGCTCAGGAGCCTTTTATAGACTCCTAAAAAAGAGATAATAAGCACAGAAATTGGAATAGAATAGAATAGGTTCTATACATCTTCTATAAGAAGAAATAACCAGCACACCACACTGCTATGGCTCCCACGGGGAGAGGGGAACATTTCCCTTTAAAAAAAAAAAAAAAAAAAAAAAGGATTTTCGTCCTGTTTGGGAAAACTTACAGGAGCACAGGGCAAACTGGTGGTTTTCTAGAATCCTAAAATACTTTCAGCTTATTTCCCCTGCTCAGAGAGATTTAAGCAGGTGAGTAAAAGGGAGGAAGGAAGCACCGAGGCAATGAGGCTGCATATTCACATGTGGTAATAAATACATAAATAAGTAAATAAAAATAGATAAATAAAGTATTGATTTTCTGAAGGGAACAGTAATTTGCAGCCGTCTTTCCCACTCCACGGGGAACCCGTGCCCATTGGGCCACTGAAACGTCTCCAAACGTTACTCCTGAATGCAGAGGCATTCTGAGGGAACTGGAAAAGTGGTGCTCCAGAATGGTATACGCATACCTCCACGTGTAGAGCAGAAAATAATGCTGTTTCGGATTATTTTTTTTCCCCTTATACGTGCAGTTCTGTGGGGAACCCCCCACCTGGGACTGGTGCTGGGAAGGAAAAGCACCAGCAGCATTACTGGAAATGAGCCGGCTCAGGTTCCAGATCAATGAAAACTGGGTCCACGCGTTTATGCTCCTGTTGCCAGCATTAATGCTCTTTTAATCTTCTAAACATTATCTGCATCGATTTCCTTCTAGATACACGTTTGTTTGAGAAGGCGACATCACCTCCTGCTCTGGCTAACAACAAACCAACAACCCCGAACTCTTTCTGTTCCTCTGATGCTCCTCTTGCAGACAAACCTCGGGAGCTTTCTTAGGCTGCCAACACCGAACTGGATGTGCGGGAGGACCCGGGGAGATCAGCATCCCTGCCCGGGGCCCTCCGTGCCCAGGGTGGTCCCATCCCCTCCCCGTGGGAAAGGTCCTGTGCCCTCCGAGGGGCTTTGGGAGCCCCCAGCCCAGCGGCTGTTTAACCCGCAGGGGCTGGAGAGGGGGGACGGGCAGGGATTTTGGCCATCAATAATTTATGGCTCCTCTTCCCCTCCTCTGCCTCATGCAGGGACCCTCCGCTCCCCCCTGCCTGCCTCGGGGGACAGCACCCCACGGCCTGCAGGAGAGCGGAGCGGTCCGCCCCCCTCACCCGCACCATACACTTGTCGTGGCAGAGGGAACCCCGCGGCGACATGCCGGGGTGCGGGGCCACGGACAGCTCCCGGCCGGTCCCGAGACGGGGGCCGGGTGGGGGGGCCCGGGACTCTCCCCCCTCTCCCCAAACCGCATTGTTCCTCCTGTCTCTGCCGGAGACAAAGAAGGGGCGAGCGCCCACCGGCGGGCCCCCCTCCCCGCCCGCGGAGCTCTGTCCCCGTNCCCGCCGGTACCACCGCCCCGCTCCCCGTCCCGCTGTCCCCTTTGTGCGGTGGCGGTGATGGGGACCCGGCAGCCCTAACGCATTTGTCCCCCTCGGCTGCCCGGGAAAGAGCAGGGGGCCGGGGGCGTCCCGGCACGGTGGGAGGTGGTGAGGGACGGAACCTGGCGGGCAGGCCACGGGCAGGCGTGTGGGCAGCCGTGGGGGCGGGCAGGTAGGCGAGGAGAGGGGCAGGAGGACCAGGAGCCCCTGGCACAGGGCTGGTAAGGTGGGACCCACCTGTTTTGGCCACCCCGTTGAACGGCCCCCGTGTTAAGACATTTTCGTCTGTTCTGTGCCATCCCAGGCTGTGTCACAACGTTTCAAGCCATGCCGTGCCATCCCAGCCTGTGTTGTGATGTCCCAGGCCATGCCAGGCCCGTGTCAGGACATTTCAGGCGCTGCCATACCGTGCCAGGCTGGGCCGTGCTGGGCTCTGCCGCACCATCCCAGGCTGTGCCGGTGTCTGCCATGCCGACTGAGCCACACCATGCCTGTTGTTCTGTGCCATGCCGTGCCAGGCCACGCAGCTGCTCTCCCCCTGCTCCCTTTAACAAGTAACGCAGCGACGGCAGCTCCGAGCAGCGTGTCCTTGCGTTCCTGTCATCCTTATCTCGGCCCCGATAACCATCTCTGCGTTTGTGAAGGTCCCACCCCCACCGTGTCTTTCCGGTAATGAAATGTGGGGAAATGTGGGGAAATGTCACCTTTTTGATAGGATCGGAGAAAGTTCAACCTGGCCCGGGCACTGAGGAGTAGAATCTTGAAAAGGGCCAAGAGGGAGAGGTGTGGGTGGGGGGCTGCGGGAGCCGTGGGCAGGGTGGGCAGGCAGCATGCTGAGCCAGCCCACAGGTACAGGCAGGGGTGGGGCTGGGCATCCCGCTGCTTTGGGATGGGACAGGCAGGAGTATGGTGGGGATGGTCAAGAAATGCAGCTGGTGAGTCAAAATGAGTGAGCCCAGTCAAAAGATGGCTGTATTTGACATTCTTCTGAGGCGAGACTATATGTGTTACCAGGCCTCTCTCCAAGGCCCCCAGAGTCTCTTCACAGACAGGTTGCATCCACTTTCCCTATGGATTTCCACTATGGATCCCAAATGTTTCTCTCCACATGGCCATCCCTGTGCATCTCTGGAGCTCCCAGTATTCTCCAAGCTGCTTTTCAGCTCTCACCAAGTGGGTATAAAATGAAACTCCCCCCACTCCAGCTACCCCAGCCATTGTCAGCCTGTGGTGGAGCAGAAGAAAGGATGGAAAGAGAAAAAGAAAGCCCTGGCGTGAGGTGCCTTTGTTCAGGGCAAGTTATGCGTGAAATCTTTTTGTCCTTCCTAAAGGAAGGCAAAAGTTGCAGTTGATTTGGGGAAAAGGGAGGCAAGTGCAGCTCTCCAGAGATGGAAGTGTCAGGAAGGGCAGGCAGGGAGAGCAGTGGGAGGGCAGAACCTGAAGGGAGCCAGGGGCCATGGATGTGCTGGAGTCCTTTTCCTCCTTTGTCCTCCTTCTCCTCCTTTTACCCCCTTTTCCTCCTATTAATTTTCCTCCTTTCCCTTTCCATTTCCCTTTCCCAGATGAACTGAGGTTGGAAGGTGCTTCTGCAGACTGGGCACTCCAAACCCTGCTCAAACCCTATCACACAAGCCTGGGGCAGGACATGTATTTTTAGGTCCTCAGCTCCATCCCCTTCTGCCATTCCTGGGAAATACCAGGAGTCTCTTACGGAGTGGGAACCATTACCTAGAAATTCAGGTTGATCTGCTCTGAATTTGAGCTTCACACATTTGAAAATATCTTTTAACTGCATCACAGAATGTAAATAAAAAGCAGCTTTGTGTTATACAAAACCCGAACTGCCCTGTTTTACTGGGTTGTGTATGGATCCCCTTTCTTTCCCAAAGCCAGATGATTTTGGCACTCCCAGTAGGAGCCCAGTCCCCTTTTTTTAAGCTGGGGGGTTCTTGGCTTTTGTGGGGTCTGCACCAGTGGCTGTAACACTTGGAACTTCCATCACCCAGCAGGAACCCTGAGATTTGAGGGGAATTTAGCTCCAATTACAGGTGAATACACAGCAGGTGATGCTGGGGACTGTGGCTCCTGGTGTTCCGAGCTGGAGTCTCCCCCATCTCTCAGATGAGGATAACAAACCTGAGCCATTTTGTGAAGTGTTTTCCACTGCCCTGGGCATCTGCTCAGTGTGGGAACTGGCTGCTGTTGCTCCAGTTGTTAATTGCTGGGGGTGTTTTGACTGCCATGAGGTGAGTTTATTTCCTAAAAGTGCTGTGGAGTTTTCTCTCCTAAAACTAAAAAAGAAAAAAAAAAAAAGAAGTAAAAATCAAGACTCCCATTCTGCCCAGCAGTGATGGGGCTTATCCTGGCTGCCCTTCAGGGCTGAGTTATCAGAGGAAAGACGAGAAATTGATTACTTCTTTTCTTTTTTTTCTTTCCCCATGACAAAATGATATTTTCAAAATTCAGGAGATAAGGCCTGACTCTGACCTGTTCTTTTTAAACCTCTGCCTGCTTACTGTGTTCTGTGATGAAGGTGCATCACACGTGTCTAATTCTACAATATATAATATTGTATATTGTATTGTATATAATATAATAATACACGTGGTAGTGTCTAATTCCAGCCTCTTACCAAATTGATGTAAAAATCTTCCCAGCAATCAGCCCTCAAAGGTACAAACACCAGCACCCCAGGCAGCTGCAGCCAGCGCTGCGGGTCCATTGTGGTTCTGACCCTCTGCCTCCCTCCTGGGAGCTGGTGGGTGTCCCTGCAGGGTCCCCATGGGGCAAGCAGAGAGTGGCAGAGGGTGCTGGGGTGTCCTTCATCACCCAGGCCACGCAAAGCCAAGCCCTGCCTTGGGGTGTGCAGCTGGCAGGAGCAGTGCTGCAGTTCCAGCCCATCGAGCTTTGGCTGCCCAGCGGGGAGCAGCGTTCCCTGCCTGCATGGCTGCCCTTGCCAGAGGCTTTCCCTGGCTCCTGGGGAAGGGAGGAGGGAAATTTCTTTGTTAGCTTTCCTCTTTCTCCTCCTGCCTGCAGCCAGGGCTCCCTGAGCTGCTGCCCTGTGCCCTTGCTTCCCCTGGACCAGGCAGAGGTGTCATGCCCAGGGACCACAAGGAGGGGATGGAATGGGATGGGATGGACCCAGGGGATCACCTGGCCTGGTCATGCTTGCCCCAGCTTTTCTTGCTTGGCATCCTTCTTGTTTTGGCTGTGGAACCCCTGGGTATTTGAATTTTAATGCCTCTCTGCACTTATTCCCCAGGGGTTCAACTGACTCTGCAGCTTCCTCCAGCACTTTTATCAGTATGCCTGAAATTGGCTTTTGGGGCAGTAAAACCCCATCCGAGTAGTATTTGGGAGCTGGTTCTTGCTAGGGATCCCCTGACCAGCTGCCAGCTCCTATGTCCCTGTCCCAGGTGTCCCCCCAGGCAGGAGCAGCAGCTCCCCAGTGTGAGGAACTTGGTTCCCATGGCATGGTGCAGGGAACCAGGAGGTGCTGGGTGGGGGCAGTGGGTGGGCGAGTGCTTGCTTGGGGGTTTCTGCTCCCCACCTCACATGCAACAGCCTGGCTGGGCACAGAGAGGGGCAGCAGGGCTGTCCCAGGGTGGCTGATGGCACATTTGGCTGGCCAGGGCCAGGGTGAAAGATTAAAACTGGATCCTGTTTGCAATATTTATCTCGGGAGCAGGAGGGCCCCAGGTTTTTAGTTTGTGGGAAATGTTGGGAAATGGTGACACTGTCAGGGAGGGACCTGGCAGGGCTTGTCCCTCAGGGGTGCAGGGTCCTGGCAGTCCCCAGGCCATAAGCAGAGGACAGGGAGACAACCCCAGGAGGGACCCACCCCACCACTGCATCCCACTGCTGGGATATGGCTTTGCAGCCTCCTGCCCCTCCGGTGGGGACAGTGGCACCTGCCTCACTCCCACGGTCACTGCAAGGACAAACATCATCAGTGATGTTCGTGACAGGCAGCACGTGGGGAGCAGAGGCAGACTGTGCTGGTTCATCCATCTCACACTCAGCATCACCCACTGAAGTGTTGTTCTGAGGTGAGGGACTGTCTGCCCAAGCCCTGCTCTGGACATACCCACCCAGCTGCACCAGGACAGTGAGCACCCACTTAGCACCCCAGTGTGGGGTTTCAAAATGTATTGCTGGTGGTGGGGGTGCCTGATGGGAGTGCACGGGACTGACAAAGGCTTTTGGGGACCTGAGTCCCACCTGTTCTGTGCCAGCCAGGCAAAGCTCTCCAGAGCACGGGAAGAAGTCAGGAGCTCCTGAGGGGGCTGGGATGGCAGAAACACAGCTTTGGTGTGCAGGAGGGGGGCTGAGCCCCCCCTGTGAAGGTTTCACCCCAGTGTTGTACCCTTATTTAAAATCAGACTGCAGGAGCAGTCAGATGTGTTGTGGGTCCCCACACAGGGAAGGAACCCAATTATCTGACAGCTGATTTCTTCCTTCTGTACATATTTCAGCCAGTTGCTGGAAACTGCTTAGAATTTTTTGACAGTCTGGTTAAGGACCTAAATGATTGCTTTTGACAGAAGTTTGAGGTTTGGCATCTCCAAAATATCCCATGATGACAATTGCTAGGCAGAGAGCTCTGGCCACGTGGATGGATGGGGCAATAGTTTAGGCTCCAGTAGTGGTCTGAGGGAGAAGCTGGCATGTCCCACTGTCAGCTGCTCTCCAGAACAGCACATGCTGGCTGGCTGTCCCCTTCCAGGGACATCCCCTTCCAGGGACATCCCTGCTGTGGGGCTGCTGAGGAGGCAGCAGGACAGATGTGCTCTCCTCAAGGGCTGCAGAGCTCACTGGGAGGGCAGGTAACTCCCAGGCTGTCCTTCCTCCTGTGCTGTGGGTGGTGGGAGTGGGTTATGAGCTGTGCTGGGGAATTCATGGTAAGGAACAAACACCCTGAGCCAAGCTGCCAACTGGATTGCACACTCTGTAAGGCCACGAATTCCAGAAGAGTGCAGAATTTGATCCCTCATATTGAGCTTAGTGCACTGCCTAATGAAATAGAAGGGGAAGTAAACAGCACCTTTGGCAACTCTTCTGATGAAGTTTTCCAGTAAAACCTTTTTGTTTAAGGCAGGCGCAGAGAAAAGCAGAGGCAGGTGTGCAGAGCACAGCCCTCGGGGTCTCCCATTTCTCCCATTTGGCTGTGGTGTGCTCTGATACCATTTCAGCACATTTCCAGCATATCCTTTAAAGCATGGGAGTGCTCACCGTGATTTCTGACAGCAGGGCAGGAAATAACAACAACAACAACAATAATAATGAAGCAGAAACAGCTGAGTTTTACAGACTTCCAATGCACAATAAAACATTTTATTTAAAAACAACGCATTCAATATTGTGTTTTGGCACATAAGTCAATGTTGCAGGCACATTCACACCAAAGAATCACATTGCTGAGAGCTCCCGAATGGATCGTGGTGTGGTTCCCCAGCAAGGGTGCTCAGGAGGAGGATGAGGAGCTCTGGGCCCTGCTCCTCACAATGCACAGGGCAGGCCAGGGGCTGGGCCACCACCAGGACAAGCAGCATCAGTCCATAGCCCCATCCTGGTCCTGGTCCTGCTGACACCTCCAGAGGTCCCGTGGGAGCAAGGCTGAACACTTCCAGCTTTGCTTGCAACCTGTCTCACACCATGGTCATCTGAGACTGTGCCCTGGCCCTCAGAGAACATCAGCCATTTCAAAGTAAGTAATGCTTTGACTGTGGCCATTAAACAATGAATCCTTTATTACAACTATGGCATATCTTTTTTTTTTTTTTTTTTTCCATTTTTAAAAAGTGTTTATCTTTTTATTATGATTATTTAAAACAAATCCATCAGGCATTGCACACACATTCATTTACAGAAAACCTGTTTTTCCCTAAAGGACCTGTTTGTTTCTGCAGCCTCGGTTCACAGTTCCAGCTCTCAAGTGCTCTGCTTTTTGGTATGCTCCACACCTCCCCCTGGCAGCCAGCCTGGCTTTGCTTTCATGTCCCTTGCTGCCAGACACCGAGAAGATGCAAGCAACACAAATGGAAAACCCCAGGTGTATAAAAGGAGGCAACACACCTATTTCCACCCTTACTGCTCTGCTTCACCCCCATGCCCCGGGGGCCCGATCCCCCCAGCAGCAG
>JAAWXA010000050.1:1200734-1317848 GCA_038090715.1 Florisuga fusca
TGGGGAGACAGCCCCCACAGAGCTCCCACCCCCCAGCACCACCTGCCTTCCCCTGCTTGCTCTGGAAAAGCAGAATTCAAAGAGCAGGAAAGAACCCACCAAAGCCCCAGAGCTGCACATTTTCAGACGGTTTCCCACCTCACCACAACTCGGACACAAAATATTGATACCAAGAAGCAATTTACTCGGGACCGTATTGCGCCATTGATCTGGGGGGCAGGACTCCCCATTAAAATCAATGATTCTGAAATGTTCAATGTGGTTCTGAAAAATCGATGGGGAGTTTTGTTTAAAAATCAATGATATAATATGGCTCTCTGTCAATGATTTTTCTGTATTCCCATTTCCGAGCGTTTGCGGCCGTTTTCCTGCTTCCCTCTCTGCCCCGGGTGCCTCTGTGCTGCCAGGGCTGTGCTGGGGAGCAGAGAGATCCCAGCCAAGGGGGAATCCTCACAGTTCCTTGTGATTAGGAAGCAAAACAGAATTTACAAAAAAGTAAATGATGGAAGATCAACAACCTGCCCTGGGGGGCAATTCAGGCTGGTGGGATCAGCTCCTGATTTCTATGTCACCTTCTCTGAAGCAGTAGTTTGAGCACAGAGAAGGTGTGCAGAGCTTTGGGGAGACAGCCCAAGGCCCTCAGACATGCCAGGACATCTGCCTTTCTCCACTATCAGGACCTGGAGACCTGCCCACCAAGCCTGGCTGCAGCCACCCCACAGGTCCCTCTGTCCCCATGACGGAGGTGCCACCCAGCAGCACCCTGCTCTGCCCCTGCCCCCAGCAGTCCTGAAAAAAAGCCAGAGAATGGCAAAAGCCAGAGGATGTGGGGGAACTAAAACAGGGAAGAGGCTTCCAGCTGCCCCTGCACCCTGGCAGGGGGGTCAGAGCTTTGGACCCCGTGGTGCCACAGTGGTGATGGGCACCGGGAGGATGCGTGGATGCTGCTGCTGTTAGCCTGGATGGCTTCTCCCCCAACACATCTCCAGAGAAACCTGATATCATTTATCGTGGTGAGTTAACTTTAAAATCAAAAGACTAAATAGTACCACAGGCATGGGAACAAACCCATTGCAGCCTGGCTAATCTGGACTAGAATTTGTCCCAAACTGAATTAAAAAGCTGAAGAATTCTGAGAGCGATATAAACAGCTTAGCTAAAGAACGAGCTGTATTGTCACTGTCTTCACATTATTCTTAAAAAAATGTAAAATTCAGTAAATACGAAAACAAGCAAGCGGTGGAAGTCAGGATCCACACTGAAGAACTTGCCCGTGACAATGATCTGGAGTCCTGGGAGGCGTCTGCGATCGGCCACGGCAACGTCTGTGTGCTGAGCTACTGACAGCAATGCAGACAAGAGAAGCAAAACCTTTTGAAAACAGCATTTCTAAAGCTAACAACAAAATGAAGAGATTTGGGGCATTTAGTGGAATGCCAAATATATGAAAATACCTTAAAACATACTTCGTAGCATATCTATAAATGCAGAAGTTTTCAGCTTTGCTGTGGCATGGGTGGCATCCACAGAGCCCCAGCAATGCTTGGGCACTGCTAAATGTGCTTGGACCCTGGGATGAGCACGGGCCAGAGTGACTAAAAAGCATCTTTATCTCATGGAAAATATTTTAGAGAGGGGTTGCTGCGTAATGTGGTTGGGGGTTTTTTTGTTTTGGTTTTTTTGTGGGTTTTTTTTTTTTTTTTAGAATTGTATCTGAAGAATGTTTAATTGGGTTTTGGGCACTTTTTAAGACAATCATTTGGCACTTCAAGATTTTTGTTCTTAGGCACAATGAGACAAGGTGAGTTTGGCCAGTCCTTCACCGTGCATCCTGTAGAGCAGCTGGAACTCTGCAGGCAGCTGGTGGGACTCCTGCCACTTGGTGGTGAACTTGGTTCCCTTCTTATCGTAGTAGTGGTATGGGAGGTCCTCCCGCGTGTTGGGGTCGAACCCAAAGGGCCAGAACCCATAGAGGTGGATTTCCTCACAGATGGCAGATGCCAAGGTGTACATGAGAATACCTGTGCTCAGCCGCTTGGGTGACAAGTGCTTGTTCTTCCAGTACCTGTGAGTAAAACAAAGGGCTGTGAGTCTGGGGTGACAGCAACACCACCAGCTTGCTCTGAAGAGCAAACTTCCTTCTCCCCATCCTCCTCCCACCTGTGGAGGAACCCAGTGAGGTGCCTGCTGTCATCCACCCCGGGCACGGGTGGAGAAGCACAGCTGAAGCACTGGCTGCAGCGACCACACAAGCTGCCTTTGCTCCAAAAGCAAGCAGCATGGTCCTGACTGCCCAGAGAGTGCTGAACCCATTGGGCACGACTGGAGAAATGAATGAGCTGAATCTGGACAGAGAGAGATGTATTCTCGTGAGTGAAAAGCAAGGCAAACACACACACCTGTTAACGTGCTGCATTATATTTCCTGGCCAAGCCAACTGGACCTTTAGTTGCCCTCTGTGCTCCACAAAGAAGTCAACCAGTGTTCTCGTCACCGTTGCTGAGGTGTGGAAGAAAAAAGCAGGGATCCAAAGAATGGCCCCATCCAGCTTTTTCAAACTTAGAAAGAAGTTGTTGCGATCCTGAATGGTCAAGAGATTGTTGTAGTACTTCTCCAGGATGCTGGGGTTGAAGGTGGTAAGATTGGTTTTCCTCCCAACATCTTTTTGGAAAGCCTCAGTCGGAGCGAAATTGCAGCGAAAAACAAAATCTGATTTATCTATTTCTTGCCCACACTGGCTCCCAGTCAGGATCCCACTGTTCCCAACCACAGCACAGATGTTGTAATGTTTGTTCAGGATGGGAGACACATCGGGAAGCAGTGACCTGAAGTTATTGCTGATAGAGAAAACATACTTATGGCTGGAATAGTCGTAATGCATCAGCTGTCCTATCCGAACACTATTCTTGGTCAAAGAGAAATTTTTGATGACGTCAACATGCTGCAAGATTTCTTGCCTGAAATAAAGCAGGAAAAGAAAAAAAACCCAGAGTTATGTTTCCTCTCTTTCTGACGTGCAGAGATTTCCCTTCCAGATAGGCTTATGGTTTTCTTTTTTTTTTTTTTTTTTTTTTTTTTTTTTTTTTTTTAAATGTACACAGTCCTGATGGTGCAGGGATGCAGGCCTGCTGGGCCAGCCTGCTGCTGGTGCTTGGTGCTCTCCACATGCTCTTGCCTCTTGGAACGGGACCATGGATCTCTGGCAGCAATGTGAAGTGAAACCAAGAGGTCTGGGATAGTCAGCTGAAATACCAGGAGCTTATTTTTAAATACATATGTTTTGTGTTCTCATTAAGAAGCTTGGAATCACAAAAACAAGGGACTGCCACTGTCTCCATTTCTGTAAACATAATTCCTTAATGTCCAAGCTGGGCAAGCACGCCAGCATTTTTACAAGGGTTATTAAAGATACTTAAAAACCAAACAAAACTAACCCCGCTCAGGAATTTCCCTTGCAGGGCATAAAATTAGAAAACCAATACCGCTTCATTTGCTCATGTTTATGGAAAACAACCTTTCTTCCAGCTCGCATCCTCCAGTGTCTAAGCATTAATGGAGTCCCACTGGGTGCCCTAATTATGGGTTATGGCTGATGGACAAGAGCAAAGTCAGATCCTAAGGCATTAGCTAAAATCACCAGAGGGGTGGCACAGAGAGACTTTGGAAGGACGAGCTGATCGTGCCAGCAGTGAAGAAATACTGCGGGGTGGTCACTGTCACACCATCCTGGGAGATCTCTGGAAAGGATGGGGCAGCAAAGTACCATCTGTCCTCTGTGGCCCATGGCTTCCTGGGGCCATAGGCAGAGGAGAGGGACACTATCTGCCCCACTGTGACCAGCAGGCACTTAGCAGGACAAAATTACAGTCCAAGGAGGTGATAACTATTTTAAATGACTAAATGTTTTTGGCTTTCTTGTATAGAATTTGGTTTTAGTATATATGTGTATATGTATATATCAGTAAATATACATATAAAGTGTATATTTACTGATACGTATGAATCTGTATTTCAGTAAAGCAAACAAACAAAAAGGACTGGGAAGATACCGCCAAGCTGATGTCACAATGAGAAGAATGACAGCCTGGTTTGCTTCCCCTTAAGTACGGAGCAGCTCTGGGGGAGCTGAGGGAACACAGACACCCTCTCCATCACACCTGGCAGGGCAGGCAGTGCAGCCTGCAGCCAGGAAGCAGAAGGTGATGGACAAGGAGAGTGTTTCCCTTGGATCCGGGCTGGGACACCCCATTTGAGCTCCCCTCCCCGGCCGCCCCCTCATCTCTATCCGTGCCAGGAGGCAGAGCAGCACTGCACTTGCTCAGATCTGCTCTGAGCTGGGAATTTCAGCTGGGCATGCTTTGGCTTCCATGAACACAGCATTTCATGGCTGTTACAACCCGATTTGTTTCAAGTTTTAAAAAACCCAGCCATTTATCTTGGAGTAATGACAATTTCACTCACACCTCGGGAAACTGGGTCACGTTCTGTTTGGTAAAATAATGCGTGTTGCAGCCTGGTGCCCTGCTCTGAAATAATCAATTCTTCCAAGATAGCTGTAACCATCTGGGGAAATGCTCCGATTCAGCCTTTGTCTCTCACTGCTGGCAAATTACTCAGAGCTCAAGAGTATTTAGCCCTCCCTGATTGTATTTTCTTAAATCCTGGGGGAAAAAGGAACAGCCTGAGGGAGGGAGGGGGAGAGGGGTCCCCAGNCACATATATATGTGTATGTATCATCCTAACAACACAATGAGAATATTTTGCTCAATATTTTTGGTACTGTGGCATTACCATATAACCTTACATCCCACATAACACCATTCTACGTGTAGCATTAAATGGTATCCTGAGCTCAGATTGTACTTGAATCATTTCTTTATAAACATCTTTGATACTGGTTCTACAATTCATATGCAGACAGAAATAAAAAAAATGCCTGGGCTTCAATAGAAGACTTCAAGAAGCAGGTCCTTAGTTTGCATTGCTTTATATCTGTGAAATCCTCTGACCCTCCCCACAGACCTGGAACCCCCCGACAGCTCCACCATGCTCCCTAGAGAGCCCCTGGAGCACCCCGGCAGCCTCCGTGCACTCTCGGCAGCCCCTGAGCCATCCCAGTGGCCCAGGACCACCCCCGGCAGCCCCTGTATGTGCCCTCAGCAGCCCCAGGGCCACCTCGGCAGTCACGGCAGCCCAGAGGTGTCCATCTGGACAGCCCCGGTGCACCCCAGACAGCCCCTGCTCCCCCCTGCAGCCCTGGCACCCCTCCTGTAGCTCTGCGGTGCCCCCCAGCAGTGCCAGCTACATGAGCAGCCCTCCCAGGTGTGCCCACCCTGATATCCTGAGGTCCCCTGACATCCCTGGGGTGCCCAGAGTGCCACCCCTGCCAGCATTGGGGTGCTCTCCAGCAACCCCCAGCAGTCTGGGGGTGCCCGAGCCTGGCAGGCACTGTGATGCCCCCAGAAGCCCTCTCCCAGCCCCATGGGTGCGTGTGGGGATGAGGAGGGCTGGGAGCGTGGGCTGTGCAGCCCCTGTGCCTTCCCTGGGAGCTTCAGAGGTGGGTGCAGGAGCCCCCTCGGCTCCCAGCACAGGGCTGGGAGTTGTGTCTTTTCCTGGTGACTCTATAGGTGACCATATGTCACACAAAGCACCACAGCCTGCACCTGGGCAGTGCCAAACCTGTGCTGGCTCAGCATAGCCCTCGCTGGTGAAAAGATGGGCATTTAGGGCGTGCTACCCCCAGAAAGGACCTTCTGCTGGCTGCAGAAATCAGACAGCACATCTCAGGTGAACTCCAAGAGAGCCTGATTTCTGCCACAGCAGCAGTGTCTCTTGTGAACATGCCTTCTGCATGCTGCAACACTTGCAGTGTTTCTTCATGCTACCTTTTTTCCCCCTGATAAAGCTCCCCCCCGCCCCCCACCCCCCCCCNACTTATGTACACACAGCCCTGCAAAGCTCTATACCCACATGGCCCCCCCCAAGACAGCTCTGAGCCCTGAGTTCACAGAAGTGCCTTATAAATAATAAATACTGTCTTTGTAGCACCATCCTTGCTCTGGGCTAAATCCTACAAGCTCTCCATGCATGAAGCTCTCTTTGAAGAGGAGGAACATGAGGAGCTCGCAGGGCTGGGTTTTACGTCAATGTGTGGCTCTTCAGCCTTCACTGGGACTTTGGCCTGAGTATGGCCTGGAGGTCTGTATCCCATTCCTATGGGATAGTTGTGGCTTTGGTGGGGGGAGAACAGGATGGAAATGTAGGAAAAAAACACTGCTTTGGTACAGGAGATAGATTTTTTTAAGTGACTCTACATGATTTCTGTTGCCATCCACGCCATGCATGGCATCCCCAGCTTCAACATGTTCACCCAAGCAGCTCAGGATTTCCCACCCACCACTCTGCCCCTTTGGATATTTAGGAAATCCATTCTTATAATACTTAACATGAAGTTTTGTGTAGTTTCTGACCTAGGGCTGGGTTTAAGCCCCAGTGTAAGACCTCACAGCCCTCCTGCTGTTCCTCTCCCCCCTTTCTGGCACTCCTCAGTCAGAAGGAGGTCTCCCAGTCCTTGGTGACCTGTCCTTGCTGTTGGGGACAGCTCAGACAGACAGAGCAGCCTTGAGATGGAGGAAGAAGTTTGGTGGCCAGGCCTGGGTTTGGAGCAGTTTTCCTCCCTGGTGCTGCCCAATCTCTGTGCAGATGAGATCCCAGAAGACACCAGAAAGGTGTCCAAGAAGTGTTTAACCCTCTGCTGTGTGCCCCAGCCCCTCTCCTCCCAGCCTGAGCCCCGGCACAAGTTGCGATGGAAACAAAGGCAGTTCTGTCTGCAGATTCTTCAGAGATAGCAATATGTCAGGAGCCCCTGGAGAGCCCGAAAGTAAATGAATCAGTGCTAGAAAGTGAAGGATATCATCCGTGCTGACTGGTGAAGAGGAGTCCTGAGCAGCATGGCCATTGATTTCCCTGTAATTGACACAGTGCTGGGCCGGGCCAGGGGAGTGGGGGAGCCCGGTGCCAGCTCCTGGGAAGGCTGGGGGGTTACTTCTTGTGAGCAGGTGTGGAAGGGGTGGTGGGTTGTCACCATGCCCAGGGGGTCTGTCTGGCAGCTGTGCTGAAGGCAGGGAGCAGGGAGGAAGTGTCAGTGCCGTGACGCTGGCGGTGCTGGTGAAGCTCAGTGTGTGGGTTACACCAAGTTCTTGGCTGGTGATGAACACCCGCTCCTCGGGGAGCCTGTTTGCTGGAAACTCCATCAGTGGCACAGCAAGGATCTGCAAGAATTGCTGTCTGGATGAGATCTGAGGCTCTCCAAGGGGGAATGTGGTTTCCTGTTGTGCCCGGTGAGCACTGGCTGCACTGGGGCTCCAGGTTTCCCATCAGCCATGGAAATCCAACCTGCTGCAGCAAAACACAGCCCGGCCACCGCTCCTCTGACTTATTCATGCACATGGGGTATGGTCTCCTTCACTCTACAGAGCAGGTGGGTTTTAAAGATTTGCCCCTGCTGAAATCAACCTGTTCTGGGATAGCTTTGTGGCTTCCCTCCCTTCCTTGAAGCTGGTGTTCAGGGTCTCCAAGCATTAGCGGGTCTCAGTCTGCACCCAAATCCAGTTTTAAACTCCCTTTAAAACCAGGTGCTTGTCATCCAGGTGGGACCCTGGTGGGATCCCATCCCTCCCCCCCATGGCGCTGTGGTTTCCCTGAGTCACTCTCCTGCAGAAGTCCCCGTGGGTTCTGCTGATGCAGCACTGGGGCAGCTAAATGCATTGTTGAATGCCTGCCCACATGGGCCTAAGTGCTCTCAGCCCGGGGGGCTGCTGAACTGGGCTTCCTGGGACAATTAGTTTCAGCATAAGTACCCAAAGTCTGCTCCAGTCCTCTCCTAAGTGCTTAAGTTATTTTGTTTTAAGAATCTGGCAGTGCATCTTGATACCTGTGGTCAGAGCAGTCCCAGATATGTATTTATTTTAATTATATTTGCAAAAATGCTTGCTGGACATAAAGGGCACTCATCTCTTTCTGCCTTTACGATGGCCAGGAGTCTCTTTCAGCCTTGGATGCGTGGCACTGCACGGATGCACAGCGATGCAGCAGATTCCATCTCTGTCCCTTGCCCAAGCTGCTGCTGTGGATGTTGTCCTCCTGCACAAACCTCTGTGGCTGGCACATGGGAGGTGGCGGGGGACAGGCCAAGGACAGAGAGCTGCACCATGGGCAGCCCCTGAGGTGGGCAGGGTGAGCAGCGATGAGCGGTGTGCGTGCCACCAAGCTGCCTGCAGAGTGCTTGTGTTTAGACAGAACCCTCTGCACTGAAAAAAAATAAATCCCAAATCTCTTAATTTTTTTTTTCCCTATGGAGTGATTATCACCTCCCATCATCCCAGGTTGCTCCAAACCCCATCCAACCTGGCCCTCAACTCTGCCAGGGATGGGGCAGCCACAGCTTCTCTGGGCCAGGAGGAAGGAGAGGTGACCATCACCTCTGCATCCCACCACCAACTTCTTCAGTTTTTTTTTTTTAAATCCTCAAAAGCAAAGCCATGAGTTCC
The DNA here is from genome assembly GCA_038090715.1 of Florisuga fusca. Taxonomy (NCBI): domain Eukaryota; kingdom Metazoa; phylum Chordata; class Aves; order Apodiformes; family Trochilidae; genus Florisuga; species Florisuga fusca. The sequence goes on from JAAWXA010000050.1 coordinate 1,209,284, forward strand.
AGTACAATAGCAGAGGGCTTCCACAGAGGCAGAATTCATCCCAGCAGCCAGGGTCAGGTCCATCCCAGTTCTTGGTGGTCCAGGGTGGCTGGGGGGAGTGATTTGAACAGCAGAGGGGAGAGCCCTTCCCAGCCAGCTTTCTGCAGTGCCTTACCCTTGGAGATTATGCCTTGGTTGGGTTTTCTGCACTGATTTACCAGGGAGGGAACATTTATTTGCAGGTGGACGTGCACCTCTGCTCTCCTGTCCCCCGGGGTGGCTGCCCTGAGCTCATCAGGATCCGTCTGGCGGGCAGGGGAGCGGCGCTTGGACCCCTTCGTGCAGGCGACTGCTGCTAAAGGCAGAGTGACAGAAAATAATGAATCCTGTGCAAAAACACCCGATGCTGAGAAGGAGAAAACCAGAACTGAGGAACGAGGAGGCTGTTCTGCAATGTGAATTGCAGGCAGCGTGTCTGGGCACTGCAGTCACACCACTCGCCACGGAGCTGCTGGCAAGGGCCCGTTTGGACCTTGGTCACATGAAGAGCCCAAACGAGCTCTGGGGTCAATGGTGCTGTGGTGTGGGGGTCTGCACAGCTCTGTCACGTCAGTGTCCAGCCTAGCCCATTGCCCCAGGCACAGGGAGCTCCTCTCTCCCCTCTGAGGGCTCTGCCTCCACTGGCAGAGCCTCAACCAATTTCAGTAATTACAGTTCTAATTGTGCTGGGGGAGCTTTGACCTCCTAGGAGGACCCTTGCCCTTCCTTGCTAAGACAATTGGATTATTCCTACTAGTGCTGATTGTCAGGGCCTTCTTTGCTGCTAAAATATTCTCTCTGCTTCCTAATCAAATGACTCAAAAAGGGCAAACATGGAACTTTCAACAGCAATAACGAATACACCCATTTATTTAAGCAGGCACAAGAAATAGTAATTCAATAGGCAATTTCTAGAGAGGGCTATAAATGAATGCAAACAGAAGGTCCACTTGTCTCTGATGATGCTTTAAGAGTCTGATACTGGGTTTAAAAGCTCCTTCACTGCTTCCTCTTTAACACAAAAGGAAGCAGAGAAAGGCTGTGGAGACTGGGACTGTCCATCACCCCAGGGATGGTGATAACTCAGGCACGGGATGCTCGCACCCTGGCAGGACCAGGAGCATAAACACCCATGTGCAGGGTGTAGAGTAGCAACAAATGAGCACAGGGGGTGTTCTGAGTGCCCAGGGGTGGGCAGTGGGGCAGGGTGGGCTCCTCTCCCCACTCCCATGGCACACGCTCCCTGGCTCCTGTAGCATCCTTTTCACAAACACTACATCAAGGAATTATTTCTTAAATGATCGTGATTTTATTTTCTGGTCCTAGCTAATGAGCTCTTTGTGTAATGAATCATAAATTACTTCGAGCAAGACCTTTCTTTTACTTAGAAAGGGTAAAAAATCGTTGGTGTCTCCAGCCTGCACTCGCACAGCCGTGGATTTTTCCAGCTGAAGCTCAGATATGCGCAAGCCCTAATTTTGCAGATAAACAGCTTCTATTTCATTAAATGAGCTCGGCACAGAATGTTTGTCTTAGTTATTTCCAGAAAATTAATTCATAGGGTTTAATCTGTTTAGCATCTGATTAATGGGATTTTTAATCACCCATAATAATGATAATAAAAGGCTTAAAGTAATAACCCAGGAAAAGGTGTGTATTTGTCTTTGCTATTCCCATTGTCCTGACAGTCATCAGTGCTGCACAATAACTCATGATATTTGGCATTGTTTCTTTCAGAGCTATTGATCAGATGAAAAAACAGACCTTGTTTGAATCTGATTCATTTAACCATTTTTGTAAAATTACCTATTATCAGGAGAGGTAGCTTGGAAGCAAGGATTTCAGCCTCCTTGAGCCAAGATACATCTGTACCCTTCGCTCCTGTGACACAAACACCATTAAGCCCATGTCTCCAATAATTAAATGCCTGCTGCATGACACCTAAAATCATATTTGTTGTCAGATATGGCACGGGGTACAATATTGATGTATTAGAGCATGAATTTAAGTGTAAGAGTAGCCATGCTACAGCAGAACATTGTGCTGGCAGGGATGGGACTTGTGTTTTGCTAACCCTCCAACCAAGCACCACGTTGGCATTATTTGAGGACAAGGCACTGGGGCTGAGGCTGGGGCCCATCCTCTTTCTCTCATGGTTTTAACGTGTTTGCTAAATTCTTTCTGGGGTGATGCAGGACAGCCACAGCTCCCATGTGGCCACAGAGGTGGGCTGGGGACAGCCTCTCCCTGTCCCTGTTATCCCAGGGCTGGGATGCCACGCAGCTCATGCAGGGCCAGGGACAGGTTTTCATCCCCACAGAGCAGATGGGAGCAACTGTTTGAGTAATAAGCTCACATTTCAGATTTTGTTATTTATTTGCTTCCTTTCTTTCTTTAAAGGAAAAGATGATTTCCACGGATCAACTATTTTCCTGTAGGTGCATCCAAATGCAATGTAGGAATGTCACTGGAATGGTGGAATAATGGCAAGAGGAAAGCTGGGGCAGCTCTGGGGCACATGAGCTGTGAGCTGCTGTCCTGCCTGCCACAGCTTCACCTTCTGAAGAGGAGAAACAGGGTTTTTTTGCCCACCTCTGCCTGGGCTGGTGCCAGTGGAAGCACCAGAGGCACCCGCTGCTCTCACCAGGCTCCTGCCCTCTCCCCCTCTGAAACTGGAAAGGAACAGATTGATTTTTCACTCTTTTCGGGGTGAGGGGAAATTGCAGAATGAAGATGACTTTGAAAGAATGAGATGGATGGGAGTAACTGGAGCTCATCCTCCACAGGGGAGAAAAATGCAGCACAAATGATGGTGTTAGTGATCCATCCTTCGGTCAGGGCTTTATCGGGAGCTCCATCACGGGGGGGGCTGAGCACAGGGCTGGGGGGGCTCAGCTAATGCAGGGCCTGGTGCAACCCTCACCATCCATTGCCAGCAAACAGTCACAAATGGAAAAAAAAAAAACCCACAAAATCCCCATGGGGTTGTCCAGGGACAGAGTGCTGGGGGCTGTGACCAGGCTGTCACCCCAGCAGCGAGGGAACAGGGTTTTGTGAGGATCCTGGGGTCCCTGACACCTCTTCTGCTGCCAAAGGAAGGGACAAGTTCTCCCTTGCAGTGATAAAGTCCCCAGGCAGCAGGTTTCAAGCAGGAGGGTGTGGGGGGGCTTGCAGGGATGCTGCTGGTGCTGGACCCAGAGGATGGGCAGCACTGGGATGGGTGTGGGTGAGATGCTCCTGAGGTGGGCTGTGGGACAATCAGCTTTGCCAGAGATTCAGCTGGCAGGACTGTGCCACACGCAGAGTTTGCAAAGGCAGGCAGACATTTATGAAATAATCCCTGTTTTTGGAGGTGACTGGTTACCAACCTGTTTGCCAGCCAGCCCGTGTCCCTGACGCGGTGGGAGGCACAGCCCTGTGCTCGTTACTCTGCTCCCAGATGAACAGTAAGTCTCTGGAACAGTACTTACAGCCTGTAATAATATTACTGCTTGGTCTGCTACATGGTCCCTCAGTCATTTTTTCAATTAAAAAAGGACCAATGCTCTATTAACCTTTTGCCTGCGACTCCATTCTTCATACGGCCGCTGGCCCGAGCTTGTGAGCCCTGTATTAAAAAAGGCATATATTACTGTAAAGCATCTCCGAGCTCTCTGTCAGGACAAAGATGAAGTATCATTTTTTCATTTAAAAATATGAGGTGGTTTATCAAATTCACAACCTCTGAACTGGCAGTGGAATCTCTTTGTTACTGCGAGGCCAAAGGCAGCCGGGGTGCCGGGGGTCAGCCAGGTTCCCCACAGCCCTTCCCAGGGGGATGGGTGGATCCTGACTCCTGAATCCCCTGGCAGGGTGTGCAGGCAGCTCGAGTAAACGTTATAAATAAATATATCTCTTGTCATCCTGCTGGGGTGTGGATCCCAGGGAGGTTTGCCATTGGGAACCGCTGCTCCTGGCCGTCCCATGGCAGTGGCTGCGTGTCCAGTCCCTCCCTACAGCCCTTCTGAGCACCTCTGGGGCTTCATTTCTGAAAATCTTACAACTTATGGTTGGAGGAAGGTTTGAGGGGGCAGAGCTTGGTTACAAACCTAGGGGAGGGTGGTGGCATGACATCCCCACCCCTCCACCAAACCGCTGCCTTTGCTGGGTCATGGAGCACTCTGAGTCTAATTTGGTTTTGAGGCTGATCTGTTGCTTTTATTCCTTTTCTCAAGGCTTGGGCTCCCAGCAGTTAATACAGAGCCCTGTTAGACAGCTGCTTACTGACAGCAGCCCCAAACACATCCTGGCTGATGCACACCAAAGTGACCACCCCTCGGGGAGTTTGTCCCCATGCCTTTAATTCAGGGCCCTCATTCCCAGGGGTAGAGATGTCTTGTCATCCCATCTCTCTTTCGCTCAGCAGTTCCATATTCTGTGAGCAGAGCATCTTCCCCTCCTTCCTCCACAGGCTCCAGGCGTCAGGCTTTTTCAGCTGGGTTTCTCTGCGGTGTATTTTCGGCTCAGGAGTGATTTTTGTGGCTATTTGCTGTTCCCTCCCAGGTGCCTCCACATCCCGTGGAGAGGTGAGCAGCAGCCAGGGCTGCAGTGCCTGCCTGGAAGTGCCACACGCTGCGGCAGGAGCCGCTCACCCGCCGTGACCGCATTCAGCCAGGGCTTCCATTAGCCCCTTTTTCCACAGCAGCTTTTTGGGTATCATGTTCCATTATTTATTTGAGGATAAACACCTAAAAGCTGGCTGTGTTTTTCAGAGCTGTTGCTTCCCCGGAGTGGTCTCCTCTGCACTCCCCTCCTGCTCAGATCCTTGGCTCGAGGTTGTGTTGAAAGGCGGTGGCCCGGGTGACCCTGGCTGGCAGGAGATCCAGGCTGTCCCCCTCCTCACGCTGATCTGCTTCCTCAGCTGCTGAGCAAAAACCAGAGCCCAACCAAAGCCAGCTCCAGCCCTGCCTCAGGAGGGGCAGTGAGTCCTTCCCACCCTCTCCTGCCTGGCTGGGCTTTTCCTGTAGCTCCTCTTTCCATTTCTTGCCTCGCCGGGAACCACCCCCCTGGCTCTTGGTGAAGATCAATGTGCCTCAAGGAAATTTTATTTACTTTTTTCTCCTCTGCAAGTAGATGCTGGAGCCAATATCCCCAGCAATAAATTTAATTCAGGTGCTCAGGAGGACTAACAGTGCTCCTGAGAGGCTGCTCAGGCTGCGGGGGCTCAGAGGGCTCTGTTCACCTCCTCTGGTTGGCAGCAGCTCACACCTTGGGGTCTGGCACTACAGCAAGTTGGCATCCAGTGTGACACGGAGCAGCGTGACTGGAAAGCCCACAGGAACACAGAAAACCAGAGATTAAAAAGAATGGTGCCACTGCTGGGGCTCCTCTCCCTGTGCCCCATTGTCCTGGTAATCTCTGAAAGCTTACGTGGATTAGTAGAACCCTTGTATTAGCTGTAAATTCCCAGATGAGTCCTCTGAAGGGATTGACCCCACCTTTTGCAGGCTGGCTGCCTCCCTGCTACCTGTGGGACAGGCTGGGGTGCCTGCTGGGGGGCTGCCAGCCTGGGGACAGGCTCTGCAGAGGCCTGGGGGCTGCCCCCCACAGCAGCTCGCCCTTCTCCCCAGCCTCCTTTGACTTCTTCGCCCCTGGATTTATTATTCTACAGTGATTGTGTTGAATTGCATTTGAAATCAATTAGCACAGGTACTCAGAGATGAATGTTCGTGCTCTGAAAAAAGGTGATGAAAACATAGCATTTAAATAGAAATCAATTTCCCTCTCATGTATTTCTTCCTAGCTGCTGCCTGAAATTAATAGTTTTTAGATATTTGTGTGTGAAGAGGAGAGTCTCCCCTCGTAAAGCACATCCCTCTCCCCCTCCCACCCCTGCATCCCACCCCAGCATCGCTCCCGGCACAGCCTGAGCCCCCCAGCCAGGTCAGAAGGGGCTGGGATTGCCTCCTCCCTCCTCGTATCTGAGTGACATCATTAGCCAGTTCTCCACGGGAAACTATTTAATTCCAGCAATAATAAGTGCAGGAACGGCAGCGAATGAACCCCAGGCAGCTCCAGTGCTTGCCATTACCCAGTGGGCTTGATCTTTATCATAAACCCCCATGTACCAATTAGAGGAACAACGAGCAGGGAGCCAGAGCCAAGAACAAGGGAGGGATTAAACATTCCTCCCTTCGGGTCTCCGGGACAGTACCATCTCCTGCCCGGAGATATCCCCCCCAGTCAGTTACTCCACTGAGGTGCTCCTGCCTCTGCCACACAAGCACATCCTGGCTGCCCTGCTCAGGGGACATGTCTGTAACCAGGGGCCAAAGCCCAAACAGCACGAGACCAGGAGAAAGAGAAGAGGAAAACTGTGCTAAACTTTCCTCAAAAACTGGGGTGTGCAACACACCCGAGAGATGCTGCAGTCACTGCCCTCATTTAAATCCCTACACTTTCTCTAAGATGAATCAGGTCCTCAGTTCAGGCCCCTGGCAGCATAGGTCAGAAATAAAAATTGTTCATGGTTCTCTTTTTGTTCCAGGTTCTCCAGGTATTGATCATCGGTTCCATTTTCCCCACTCTCAGCTTTATTTCTGCCACTGTGTATTTTTGGTTTATGCTTCTTGCCAGCAAAGCTTTTCCCAGGCTCCTGCCTGGCCTCTGCCTCTCTCTGCAGCACCTGATGGGCCTCTCCAGGTCCCATCCTCAGGGCTGGTCCCCAGGGCATGCCGGGGAGCTGCCAGCAGAGCAGGTTTGTGCTGCCTGTCTTGGTCATTGCTGCACAGCACGTGTTCATGCAGCCTTCTTATTAAAGCCTCTGGGTTTATTTTTAAGATATAGATATTTGCAAAAATATAGATTTTTACCTTGGATTTTCCCCTGTATTGGTAATCACTGGTGGGTTTGGGTAGGGCTGCAAAGTGGGGTTATTCAGCCTTTCTGTACTGAGGGGAGAGGCTAATTTTGGGTAATCACCTGGGTTCTGTTTGTTTGGAGTCACTGGCAAACAGGTCCCCAAATCACTGCCTGTTCCCCATCCTTTGTGTGTCAGGGGTGCTCAATGCATTTGTTTTCCCATGACTGCAATCTTCTTTTTGATTTCCTGGTTTTTCCTTCTCTTCTCTGTGTTATTTGTTACCATCCTCAGCTGAGCCCAGGCTGGCAGAGTCAGAAATCAATTCAGTGCTGGAGTTTCAGCCTCAGAAGAGCTGCCTGGGAAAGACCTGACACTTTCCTGGGATAACTGCTGGTGGAAGATAAACCATGGCAGGTATTTTGCCAGCATGCCCTATTTCAGACTCATAACCAGTCACTGTCACCCTTTGGCTTTCTCCAGCACTGTGCCATCTCCTTCTGACTCCACATGGTTTATGTTCCCAGGTATCCACGCCAGTTGTACATTTCTAATTCTCTCCTGTATAATTTTTCTTTGCTGCATTTCCCTGGTTACCTCTTTCTGACCTTTCTTTTCCTTCTCATTCCTCCTTCCAGCTTTCTCCAGGGCTTCCTTGCCCTCCATTGACCCTTCATGGTGCCAGCATGGTTTCTGGCATTGGGTTTGTGGGGGCTCTGGAGGGCTGGAGCAGCTCCCTGCACAGTGCTTGGTCCCACTTGCTCCAACCCAAACCATTCTTTTCTGTGATTCTTGATCAAGGCCCAGAGCAAAGGACACGGAGAATCTCCAGTTCTCCTGTAGGGTAGAGCACGACAGGTAACTTTCAGAAATCACTGGAACATCTTCTTCATAATTAATAAATGAAAAATGTTGCTGCAGCTAATCAATAAAGTTGTTAGAGGGAATTGATCGGAGGGGGAACTCTTTTTGTGGGTACAATTTTTCACCTATGCAGAACAAAAGGCTCCCTGGGGTGCCCTCAAATGGATCAGTGCCTGGGAGCCTGACCCAAATGCTGAAAAAAATAGGAAGACAATTAAATACACCCAGAGACACTGAAATCCCCTGAGCTCCATAGCAGAGGACAGACCCAGCCCTGGGGCATGTTTTGGGGTCCCAAGCCAAGCCAAAGCCCCTTGGTTGTGCAGCTGAGATCAGGGTGGAAGGAGAAATTCCTCCTGGAAAGGAGCATGCAGGCTCTGGTGCCATCACCCAGCTGAGCTGTCCCCAAGCATGGCAGAGTGCCCAGAAGCCACAAGCCCAGATGGTTCCCAGCTCCTGGGTCAGCTTTTCCATGACAAACCCACTGCCTGAGCAGGAAGCAAGCCCTGGAGTTTAATGGAGTGATAATAAGCATCCAAAAAACCTTGGGATCGACACTTGTCATCCAAGAATTTGCCTTGGGAGATGGAATTTAAAGCCTTAGTTAAGATTTTTTTTTTTCCCTTTCAAAAAAGGAAAAAAGTGGTTTGATTGTTTTTCCTTCTGGAAAAAAATTGTGTTTGGGTCATGACAAAACACAAATCTATTTTTGGGTCAGTGTTTTACTCCTTAGTTTTGCTCTTGCTGCAGGCAGAGGCTCCCAGGCTGCAGGAGGCACAGGAAGAACTTCCCACTCCCTCCCCCCTCCCTGCCTCTCGCCACCACAGGTCCAGAGCCCACAAGCACACCAGGAGGTGCTGGGACTGCTCAGAGGTTCAGATCAAAGCCCCTGTAGCAGCAGCAGGTGGCCCAGGACCTTTTCCATCCTTCCCAGTACCTCTGTTGCCTTTGGGCACGGTTTGAGTTTGTCATAGGTACAGCCAAGAAGGACTGAGAAGAAAAGTGAGGAATTAAAACAAGTGCTTGGTTTAAGCTTGCAGATGACACTTGGATTTTGCAGTGAGCTGGGTGACCGAGCTGTGGGAGTCCCCTGGAGTATCACTGTTTCTCAGGGGGGATCGTAGAACCATGGAATTGTTCTGGATGGAAAAGACTGAATTTCATCAAATACAACCCTTCCCCCAGCACTGCCCAGGCCACCCCTGCCCCATGGCCCTCAGCACCACATCCCCAGGGCTCTGAAACCCCTCCAGGGATGGGGATTCCACCTGGGCCAGGCCCTGACAACCTTTTCCAGGGAGAAATTGTTCCCAATCTGCTCCCGTGTGCTGGTTTGGGACCGTGGCCCCCAGCAGTGCCCACCTGCAGTGTGGAGCTGGCGAGCACCTCGGCAGAGCGCCCATCAACCTGGGGGGGATCAATGGACAATTAATTACTGTCATCAAGCAGGGTGCTGCCGGGGGAGGGCAGCACACTTAGATTTATCAATTACTAATTAGCAGCTCTTGCCGGGCTGGCAGTTGTCTGTCAGCCAAGAGGAGAGCAGGGCTCGCGCGGGGTCACTTCCTTAGCGGTAATTAAGGATGGATAAACTTGTTTGGAAAGGGCTGGAAGCCTGAACTAGAGCTGGGAGGCTGGAAAAAACAAAACAAAACAACAAAACTAAAACGAACAATTAAGACTGGGACCTCTGAAAGAGCTTTTAGATGGCAAAGCTGCCAGCCTTTCACTTGGGTTAAGTGCCTGTCTCCCAGAAGACCGTGAAAATCCCAGCCCCAAATTAATTTTTCAGATGTGCATTGGCTCAGGAACAAGGTGATTCCTTTGCTTTCACCTTCTGCCTCCCTTTCCTGGGACAGCAGCCTGCCCAGGCTGGGTGGCAGCATCCTGCTGGCAGGTCCCAGCACGGTGCCCCAGTCCCAGTGGGGTCCTTTGTCCCCCACCCAGGGGACTCAGAACATTCCCTAGGACACTGGGTGGCCCTGAGGGTAGGAGAGGAGACCCAAAGCTGCCCCAGGTCAGCCCCTTCCCTTGCTGGCACAGGCACGGAGGGGTTTGGTGGGAGCTGAGTGGACATGATGCCACCAAGGGGTCCTGTCCCCACCCTTGGAGGTCCCTTTCTGCCCTGGCTATGGGGATGTGCAGAGCCTCTGCCCCTCCCTGGGGGCTGGACCCCCCTCTGCTGGCTTCTCAACTACCTTCCTGGGCTGAAAACAACACTCGAGGGAACTGGGGACCAATTTTGCCTGTAGAGCAAAACAACCTCACCGGGGTGCTTTCCCTTTTGTAGCACCACAAATAAGTCACCATTTAACCACCCCATGCTCTCTGCAAACAGCCCTGACCCAGCCCACCTCAGAGAAGTCACACTTAACTCTGCTGCATCCTCCTGCTCCACACCAGGTTGATTATTGATGGTGATAACTATGTTATCTGCCACAGGTAACCCCAAACCACGGGGTGCCCCAGGCCCAGGCTGGGATCTTATCTCTCATTGCCCCCTGAATGGCAGCAGCAGGGCAGGGACTTACTGTTGGTAATTAACTCCATCAAGCAAAGCACCCATAAATCAATCATGGCTCAGCTAATAAATAAATCTTTGATCAATTACTACCTGCAAAATGTGTAGACAAGGGTCAGTGTCTCTGATTTACCACTCTCCCTGTGCCAAACTGGAAGATGAGAGATTGATGCTGGGAGGGAGCTCAGCCATCTGAATGCCATGCATTATTGAAACCTGCAGAGATAATAAAATTTTGGAGGAGACTGGTCCATTAGTTCAGCGTTCCTATTGACGTTTCTCCCACTGTATGAGCAGTTTTGTTAATTGTTTTATACTTCCCCCAGGTCCCCACTCATTTTTCTTTGTCCTTTTGTCACTTCCAACGGGGTGGTGGGACACATTCCCCAGCACCCACCACCCACTCCAGCATCCACAGCTCTGGGGGAGCCATTGCTGCTGTATGGTCCCACCTGAGCATCTCCAGTGCCTCAGTTCCTGAGACACCTTCTTGAGGCTAAGGACTAATTCCAGGAACTCTGCTGCAGCTGCAGGGCAGTGGCTCTGCCTCCAGAGCCTCATCAGCTCCTTCATGGGCTGATTGCAGGGTAAAGCCCAAAGCATTTCCTGGAAGTGGTGGCACCTCTGCAAGGAAGATCTGAAGAGGTCTTCCCCTCAAAAAAAAAAAAAAAAAAAAAAAAAAAAAAAAAAAAGGGGGAAAATGCACCATCTGAAATGTACCCCAGCACTGCTGGGAGGAGGGATGGGTCTGGGGATGGGCAGGACTTGGGCCAGCAGAGACGGGGCAGATCCTGACAGCAAACCCAGTCCCCAGAAACATGGTCCTGCTCCCTCCTTGCTCCAGCACGGCTGATGTGCAGAGGCCTCCTGTGAGCCTCGTGGGTGGGGGGATCTCTGCAAACACAGCTCCTGGTGAGGAACCAAGGGGAGGGATGGAGGGAGCACCCCTAGCCATGCTGTGCCTGGAGGAGCTCTGGATGGGTCAGCCCTTCACCCTTGGGGTTTTCTGCCATTTGTATGTTTTCCCCTTCCCTCCTGCTGTTTGCAGCACCCTCCCTCTTGTTGGCAGGGCCCCCCGAAGCCCCAGGCTCCCCGGGGAGCAGTGCTGCAGGAGCACCCAGCAGCCAGGGGATGAGGATCCAGGATGCTGCTGACCGTGCAGCACCCTCGGGTGCAGGAGGGGTGTGAGCTGGGCCACACCGGACTGGGGCAGCCGAGGAGGTCCCCCTGCCTGGGGACACGTCCTGAGCAAGGTCAGTGCTCCCCAACCCCTCCGTGTCCGGGGATGCCATGGGGGGCAGGGAGAGCAGCAGTGGGTTATCTCCCCTCCAACACTGCGGTCCTGGCTCATATATTTTTCATCCCGGTTGAGGGTACAGTGTCAGCCGATGACCTTTGTCACACCCCAGTGCTTTCTGGGATGTAAATTAGGGGCTTCCCCCCCCCATCTGGACAGATAAGATGTACTCTTACTTGTACGTCTTGGAAGCAGATATTTATTGTGAGCCCGCTGCTACTCTCAGCAGGTGGACAAAGATAATACTGTCATTATGTGCTCAGAAAATGCTTTGTAAAATTTGGTAAAGTATGCAGCGGGCTGTGGAGCAGATAACATCTGCCTTAAAGGACTGTACTGCTGTAAACAGGGTTTAGAAAAATAGCACCCACTGCTTCTCCACGGGAGTATTGATTTTTGGTGTTGGAAAGGGTCAAATTCAAATTGCTGGCACAAAGAGCGGCTGCATCTCCTCAACTGTGTGTCTTTTAACAAAGAACAAAGTCAGGAGAGGGGAGGAGGCAGTGCAGGGCTGCCTGCACGCCATGTTCCCATGGGACCCGCCAGATGCTGCCGCCAGGGACCCAAACCCGCCCGGACCAGGACCCCCAGAGCACCCCCTGCCCACCCCAGCATCCTCCCGGGAAGCCAGGGCAGGGTAGCGATGCTGCAGAGGGGCTCTGGCCCTGTCCCGTGCCTCAGTTTCTCCAGCTGTTGGGCAGAGATCATTCGTGGAGTCATGGAATGGGTTGGGAGGAACCTTAAAGCTCATGCATTCCCAACCCCTTTCCATGGGCAGGGACACCTCCCACCGGCCCCATCCAACCTGACCTGAGACACTGCCAGGGATGGGGCAGCCACAGCTTCTCTGGGAAACCTGGCACAGGGGCTCAGCACCCCCACACCAAAGGTTTTCCTCTGGGACCAGCACCAGGCAGCAGCTCAGCCTCCCTGCTGCCCATCCATGGTGGCCACGGGGTGAAATCCACCCCCCTGGGCCCCCCGCTGCAGCAGGGCAACAAAGCCACCCCCCTCAGCAGGTCCTGGAGCACTTACAGCCTGATGGCAGTGGTGGAAATGCACCATCCAAGTTCTCGTCCCACAGGAATGCCTTGGAAAGGTTTGCTAGACAGAGTCTAACGGGAAGCAATATCCTCCGCAGCAGAAAATAAACTGCAGAAGAGGCACATGCAGAGGCTAATGTTTAAAGTAAAGAATTTTACCCACGGAGCATGTGGCAGATCCAAATCCCCCTCATCCAAATGTCATTATTTATTCATATCCACATCGTAGGGGCTGTTGGTTTGTAAGAGACACAATCGATTGCTACCTCTCAGGAAGCACAAAAAAAGGGAAACCTGCCACGCAGGGTGGGGCTGGGGAGGGAAGGAGGCACGGGGGGGACACCAGGGCCTGAAAAGAGGGAAAAAACCCCCAAAACCAATCAGCTTTTCAGCAGAAGAAGTGAGCACGGTGTGTTCATGTGTGTGTGCTGTACATACAGGTGTGCTGTAAAAATGAGAAAGAACGAGGTGTCCTTTGGTGGCTGCCCAAAGCCCCCCCTGCTCCCTGCCCCAGGGCCCTGGGGTGGGCACAGCCCCTGCCCGGGGTGATGCTCTGCCTGCAGAAGGGCTGGGGGGAGCTGACAGCTTCTAAGGGGAAAACAGAAACGCCTTGCCTGCCCAATTAAATGTATCTTGAGGCACTGGACAAGAAAATGGACTTCTGTTTATGGCTTGGGGATGGCAGGAGGGCAAGTGGTTGATAAGAATATGGTGATGGGAGCCCCTCTGAGCACAGAGCACTGTTTGTTCAGCACATCCACCACTGGGGACCGTGGGAGCCACTACCAGGCACTGCTCACACCCCACAGGTCCCTGCAGCAAGCAGCATTTCAAACAACCCGTCTTAGAGGTGGCTGGTACCCAGGGGGCTCTGTGTTTGATGCCCCTTCACAGGCCAGCACATGCCTGCATCCCCTGAGCACTGCCTGCTCCCTGCCTGCATCTCCTGCTCCCTGCCTGCATCCCCTGAGCACTGCCTGATCCCTGCCTGCATCCCCTGATCCCTGCCTGCATCCCCTGCTCCCTGCCTGCATCCCCTGCTCCTTGCCTGCTCCCTGCCTTCTCCCTGCCTGCCGGAACAGGCAGCAGGATCAGTGCATCCCACTGCCAGCCACCCAGCAAAGGGGCAGGGCACCTCAAATCCCTGCTCCCTGCCTTCTCCCTGCCTGCCGGGACAGGCAGCAGGATCAGTGCATCCCACTGCCAGCCACCCAGCAAAGGGGCAGGGCACCTCAAATCCCCTGCCACAGCAGCTGTGAGGAGTGGGTTTGGGTTTAAGCCCTTCAAAAACCCGTCTCCAGGCTCATTACTATGCAGGACAATTTTTCATTCATCGGGAATCTACGGCAGCATTTTAATGTGAGAAGCTCCCTACTCTGTTTCTCTTCCCCCGAAGAAAAATAGCTTAATTTCTCCGGTTTGATAGATTTTCCTGATCCTTCAAAAGGTAGAAAAAGACTCTTGAAAATCGGTCGTTGAACTATCCACAGGCATTTTATAATGGCCGTAAATAGGTCTATACTGAATAGCTCTCCAGGCATCAACTTGAATGGTGTCCTTGACACTGTTATTATTATCCCCACTGAAAAAAAAAAAAAAAAAAAATAGAGAAAAGAAAAAAGAACAAGAAAGTCTGGGAGCCTCTCCACGCTGCAGTTGTTTTGCGTGGCGAGGAGGCTGGCAGAGCTCAGTTCTCCTCACCCCACAGATGCCCCCAGAGAGGTCCCATCCCAGCTGCTTTTCACTGCCTGGATTTGTCATAAATTTCATGGACTTTCATGCATTAAAAAAACAAAATAATAATTTTAAAAAATCAGTGCACATGACAAATTTTGCAGACTCTGGAGCAAATGAAGTCCAAGGAGGAGAAGTTTGGGGTAATTTATTTCCTGCCTTCTGCCCTCCTGTCTGTATTCAGATGTCCATCTAAATCCCCAGTTACTTGGAGGACATATTTTTCCAGCTTCTCGTGCTGTGGTGCCACGTTTGCCCCTGAGCCCCAGCACCGGGCTGGTTATTCCTCAGGGTAACCGTGTTCCAGCACTACAAACGTTGCCACCTTCAGCATCCTGGCCCTCCACAGCAGCAAGCCCAACCTTCCCCCCTAAACCCATCCTTTTAACCTCCCATCTTGTGGGATCAACTCTTCTGTCAGGGGAGACATTGCGGAAAAGCTCGAGGTTAACCAGCAGGAGCTATTTTCCCAGAATAAATAAGGTGCTTTCATTTCTTGAAAGCCACTCTGATTTCTCCAGCCCACTCATAAGGCAAAAATAGTGTGCCCTAAAAATGTCACCGTGCCTGTAGAGATTTCTCTCCATGGAAAACGAGCACAGCCACCACCTGCTTCCCTCCCAGAGCAGCTCCAGAGCCCTTCCCAGCCCTGGAGGTGGCCCTGGAGGAACACTGACATCCCAGCAGAGGGAGAGGGTGCTCAGGTGCCAATTCAGAGTCCAAGATGTATATATATTTTAAAAGAAATTTGCCATAATTATTTTTCCAATCTTGGGTTGTGTTAGAAAACTTCTGAGCTTCCCATCATCAGGCAGGGTCAGATCTGACCAGGGCTCCTGAGTCTTTGACCCTTTTGGTTCTGATTCCTCAGGGTCCTTGCAGAACATCCCCCCAGCCTGCACCACTGAGGTGAGCAGAGCCCCACAGATAACACCTAACCACGAGTTCTCTGGTGAAGTTGGAGTGCTCCTGCCTAGGATTCTGATTCCTCCCACCTGAAGCAGTAAGCAGGCAGGAACATGTGCTACTTAATCAGGCTGTGCCAGAAGGACCATAATTAGGTTAAAACTCTCATTTTTGATGCCTTCACCATGCAGTAGTCAAGCCCCACCACCCACCTTTCCTCCAGGGGCTGTTAAAAATAAACCTGGATTCTACCTCCTGCTCTGGACTGTAAAGTGAAGGAAAGCAGCTCAGCCCAGGGGTGACCTGCAACAGAACCCAGCCTGGAGCAAGGGCTGAGACCCAGCCTGACCCCCATTCATCCCTCTCCCTACCCTCTGGGATCCACTTGGTCCACCAGCAGCATGCTCAGGGGATGGTTTCCCACTCCTGACAAATTACAGCTGCACGGTGCCAGCTTGGCACGGTGTCAGTGCCACCATATTCCCACCAGTGACAGCCACTAATTGCTCCCAGTTTGTTAGGGAGTGACAGCTATCCCATCCCATCCCATCCCATCCCATCCCATCCCATCCCATCCCATCCCATCCCATCCCATTCCATCCCTCCCCTCCCTGGGGGCTCCGGTGCTGCTTTTCCTGGAAGTTTTTCCTCTCCTACCCACCTCAGTCTGTAAGGGACACCAGGAGCCACTCCTTGCCCGGAGGTGCTCCCTCAGCCTGGACCTGGGCTGGGCTTTGCTGTCTTAGTGACCCCAGAACTGGACTGCCCCCTGCCCCCAGAGGCTTCCAGCCTGCTCCTCTCACACCTGTGGCCAACAGGGATGTGTGTACAGAGCTAGGGAATCCTTCTGGATGGAAAAGCCAGCCCAGCTTTGGGACACCAGTTTTACTGCCCATGCTCTGATGTTTTATTTGTTTGTTTCCCCTAATTTGGGCCCAGGTTCTGCAGCTACATATTTGACATGAGACCAGGAACTGTGTTTTCAGCCCCATCAGTCCCCTGCCTGGCTGGGAGAATTGATATCTCCAGATAAGAATTTATCTTTGATACCCAAAACACCTCCAAGAGTTACATATTCCCCATCTCCCCGCGAAGCACGGCAACGAGAGCTCAGCCCTTTTAAAACATCAGTTAATTGTCTCCCTCCTCCCTGGCACTGCATCAGAACAGCCAGAAAAGGCACAAAATGAATCCCACAAAACCGCATCTGACAGGTTTAAAAATCCATTTTCCTACCAGGAAATATGGGAAGGGTGGGTGAGTAATGAAAGACTGTGAAGAAAAGGTTTTTATGCAGCAGATTAATTCCAGCGCGTGTTTAAATCCTTAGCAGAGTTGGACAAGATGCTCGGAGGCGAAGCCAGGGGGGCTCCCAGGGGTGGAACTTGCTCTGCCTGCATCCATCTCCCTGCCTGCTCCCTCCCTGCCCACCTCCATCTCCCTTCCCAGCTCTGGAGGGAAGCACAGAAAGGGGAAGCCCATAAAATGAGTGGGGAGATAAAACCATCTCTTATCCAAATGTTGTCTTCCTCTGGGAGGTAGAGGAAGGAGACCAGGGAATTTGAGCCCTGCTGCATCATATTTATCTTTAGATCTTCTGCAGCCACCTTCTGTTTGGCAGCTCACCTTCCTGCAGTGCTCAGCATCCCAAACTGGCTCCTGTCCCTGCCCTCCCCCGGGACCACCCCCGTTATCCCCTGCTGCTCTCCCACCCCCACTTCACAGGGTGCTGCTCTGCAGGGCTGGTTTGCACAGGATCTGTAGGAATTCTTAATTTTCAGCATCGTATTGATTTACCTGGAAAGTCACATAGACATAACTTGCAAAATTTTTACTTTTTGAGAGCCAGGCCCTGCTTTGAATACTGCTGGCTGTGTTTTACAAAAAGAGAAAAAATTTTAACATCCTGCAGAGACAAACAGAGAGGGCAGGAGAATGAGTCTGGCATATATGGAGGGCAATCACAGAAAGCTTTCCCTGTTTAGGGAGCAATTAATTATCCAAACCTGCAGTTTTGGAGAAGAAGATATTTAATCTCTTTTAATCCCTTGTGCCCAGGACCTCTGACCTGAAACCCGTGACCTCCAGCACCCCGTGGGATGGGCTGAAGGCAGGGCCCTGGTTTGGTAAACAATCCTGCCAGAAATCCTGGGAAGCACCACCCAGGGAAGCTCTGCTGTCAGCTGCCTGAGGAGACGAGCTCTTAAAAATAAAAGATGGAAGCAGGTGACTGGGAGCCTGGTGGGCACTGCTGAGTCCTGCAGCCCCTGAGCCCCTGCCCGGGGAAAGGCTGGGGGTTTGGTGTGTGTGGCTGTGCTAAAACAGACCTTGATGAATGCCTGTAAAACTCCTAGTAAGAAAAGCCCAGGAAGAAATCTGGGAAACCGTGCATGTTTGAGGCTGATCTCCTTTAAAATAACCAAAGGTGGAGTGGATCTGGTTTGTCTCCCCTGCCTTTTCCCCTGCATCCTCCTGGGAGCAGAGCATCCGCCCGAAGCCTCAGTAAATAAATGGGATTCCTTCTGAAGGCTCTGGGATCACAAGGGCTGGGGTGCTGGGGGTCTGCCCCCAGGGTGATGGGCAGGTATGGAGCCAGAGCCCTCGCTGCCTCCCAGACAGAATCATCACCCCTGACTCCGATGGGATAGAGAAGCTCTCCCTGGTGGGAGGCTTGTGGTTCCAAGCTCCTGCATCCCATCCACACTCCTCCCAAACCCCCTCTATCCATGGGAAGGCAGCAGCACTTGAGCCTGACCCATGAGGAGGAATTGCTGGACAAAAAGCATCTGCTCTGTGGGAAAAGCACCCCCAGGAAACACAGGAGGGAAACAGGAGTACCACACCATGGTTCTGGTCCATGTACCTGCAGCTGGTGGGATGTGCTGCTGCTGACCCCAGCTGGGACACAGCCCTTCTCCCTGGGGAGGGTCCTGCAGGCGTTGCTGGTTACCCTTCAGCCAGGGAGGGGAAAAACCTCCCTCCCAGGCAGCACTGGGTGAGCAGGTGGATATCTGCAGCCCCCTGAAAAGTACTGAAAATTGACACTGAAACAAGCAATCACGGTGGCCTTGGCTGCAGCCCCCGGTGGGCATTCCCCCGGGAAGCTCTGTGCCTGACCCTAAACTTTCCCCATTTTCCAAGCCAATGCACTTGATGGGAACTCATCTCCCTGCTCCCCCATGACACCCCTCCCTGGTCCCCAGGGCCTGTCCTGCTGCCAGCCCAGAGCTTGAAGGTGGGACAGGGATGTTGCTCCTGTGCTGGGGAAAGGTGGGAAGGGGCTGGGGGTTCCCCAGGCTGCAGCAGGAGGATGGAGGCATCTCTGGGGATGGGAAAGGTAGCAGCAGGGAGGCTCCTGCATCTCCCCTCCCTCCCTGCCTGCCCAGTTTTATTTCTGGAACCAATTTAATGGTTTGCTGATAACTCTGATTGGTTTTGTGTCAGGTTGGCTTCTAATCTCTGCTCTGGTCTGCTTCACTCTTTAAAATAACCATGATTAAAGGCTGCTGGGGCAGTGTCCTCCCCACAGCAGGATGCCCAGGGGTCCCATGTCCCAGCCCTGAGCATCACACCGAGGGTGAGGGCTCTGCCAGTGTGACCCTGAGTGTCCCAACCACCCAGAACAGCCTTCTCCAGAAAAAACAACCCTTGGCTGAGAGGGCTTTGCCTGCCCTGAGGATTTTGGCAGGGCTGACAGGAGCCCTCACCCTCCACTCCCATAAAAAACCCATTACTCTGCTTTAAAAGCCTGGGGAGATGGCTCAGTGTGTCTGGGTGGATGCACTGGGATTTGGGCTTGGCAGCCTCTGGGCTGGCTCTGAGGGCTCCTGCTCGGCTTCTCCTGTCCTTCTGCTCCCTCTCCAACAGGCACTGCCTCCCAGGGCTGCTCCTGATCCCATCCTCCTGCTCCCATCCTCCTGTTCCCATCCTCCTGATCCCATCCCCCTGTTCCCATCCTCCTGCTCCCATGCTCCTGCTCCTGGCGCTGGGCAGGCGGCAGCCGGGGGAGCCAGAGCTGCATTTATTCTTGCAAAATAACCTGGGACTGCTCCAAAAGGGATTTTAATCCACTTTCTGGCTAAACAGCAAACGAGGTGAAAATCTGCAACTGCCTCTAATAACTTCTCTGGCCTTCAATCAGAAGTCAGTGTTTTTTGCTTTGCCGAGTGGCTCCTGCCTGGCAGTGGGACAGTTGGCAGGCACAGGTGACACTCATGTCACCAGGGGCAGGGACAGGGGCTGCTAGAGAGTCACAGACCACATCAAGCCAGCATTTGAAATACTGGGGATATAAATACCCTGACACTGGGCCAGGTCCCCTGTGGGCTCTGGCAGGGGCCCTGGGGCACTCTGTCTGTCCTGTCCCCAGCCATGTCCCACCCGGGTGACCACCTGGGTCACTCCAGAGACTCCCAGCAGCTGAGATGGGAAGGTGGATACCCACAAAACCAGGCAGCTCCTCCCCCCTTGGCTCTGCAGAACTTTCCCAGAAGAAACACTCGTCCTAAAAACCACCCAGACCAGACAGCAGCGTTTTCTTTGCCCCCAGGGGACGATTGATCTTGGGGGGAATGAGCAGAGCAGCTTTCCCGTGGCCAGCCCTGCCTGGGACCCCCTGGCTGCCCCATGACACCCCTCATGGGAGGGTGGCACCAGGCAGTGAGCAGGGACAGGGCAGGAGGCACTCCTTTGGGTCAGAAAGGGGGGGGGGAGGTTGTTTTTGGTTGTTTTTTTTTTTTTAAGAAAAAAAGTGAATTTTAACTCGCACAATGTGCAGGCTCCACTGCGATTTTTATGATGAAAACATCGGTTTTCTGTATTGCAAAATGGGAGTAGCTTTGCAAGACTGAGTAAATGCCTGTTTAAAGTCAGCTACTTCAGTAAATAAACATCTAACTCCCCTGCCCTCCATTTTTAGCTACTCCAGTCCTTTGCAAATAGCTATCCAATTTACAAAAATCAATTAAAATCACATATTCTAAATGTAACAACCAACAATGATCTTCCTGGAGATGTCATTCAGCCTTCACTTTAAAAACAAAATCAACATTCAAAAAGCTATGCTGCTGCAGCAGAAAGTTTCACCTTTTAATTTTTCATACAGGATTAATTTTTAATTTTCAGACATCAGAGAGAGAGAGGGAAGTTCCCCAGGAGCCCTCCTGTTCAAAGAGCACTCCAGGCAACTGTTGCCATCAAGTGTCAATTTCTCACAGTGGAGGCTCTGATGCAGATTTCTTTACTGATGGGTTTTGTTCAGACTGAGGTGTGATTGCTGGGAAAGTTTTGGTGCCTGCTGGAAGCAAGCCCTGTGTTCTCCTTTCTCCTCAGCTCCCTGGCAGCCCTGCTGAGCCCCATCCCTGAGGGTGCTGGGTGCCTGGGACCTCCTGGGCTCCCCCCTGGCAGGCCATGGCAGGGAAGGTTGGCACGGAACCACAGCACCATGGACCTTACTGGGTCTGTGCTCCTCCCAGGAGTGCTGGAAGCCCTGGAAGCCGGGAAGGAAGAGCTGAAAGGTTCCCTGTGCAAATGGAGATGCTCTGGAGATGCTCTGGAGTTCCTCACGGGTGATGTCCCACAGGTTCCCCAGTTCTGCAAACCCCTCAGCTGCAGGTTGCACACCCACACAGCCCACCTCCCTTTGCCAGCTGCTCTCCAGAGCTCCTGCATGCCCAGGACACCAAACCTGCCCATCACTTCTGCCTCCTCTACCCGGGAGGGAAGGAGGAGGAGGCAGAACTCCTTCCCTGGTGATACCCAGCCCTGCACATCAGGCTGGAGGCTGCCTGTGGATGGAGTTCTGAGTCAGCTGTGAGGAATGCTGATGGTTGGCAGGAGCTGTGCCCAGCAGCAGCATCCTGCTCTTCAGTCAATACGTCTGATGGAGCCTACTCTGACCTCAGTGCTCTGCCTTTCCCCAGAGCTCGGCCTTGAGGCACGACTGGCAGCTTAGGACACCCACTACCCACCCCATGCTCCCCGTGTGACCTGGGGGGATGAGATGCTCCACAGGACAGGAGCAGAGCAGAGCCTGGCAGGTCATGTCCCAGCCCAGCCTAGGTGAGGAGCTGTGGGGTGGGACAGGAGGGGAGATGTCCCTTTCTGTGCTCTGTCACAGAAAGCAGCAAATGGGAGGTGCCTGGTACAATTTTTTAGACTTGTTTCTCTACATACCTCCAGTGAGCTCTCCTTTCCCTTACCTTGCTCCAAAGAATGCTGATCAACAAGCAGACAATCTCCACAGCACCAGCTCAGGCAGACCCTCGGGTGCCAGCTCACAGATGATCACACACACGCAGTGAAGGAGGTCCAAGCCTGTGGCTCCGTGTCTCAGTCCCCTTCTCCCGGGGTGGCTCCATCACCTGGGGCAGGGAGCAGCTCCCCATGGATCCCACCCGCCCCTTCCTCCACCTCCAGAGCTGTCCCTCCCTCTGCCCATCTCCCACTCCTTCCCCAGCCCCTCCTCGCCCTTGGCCACCCCATGAGCAGCCCCCAGGGTCCCAGGGGCATCGCAGCCCCCTCCCTGCCCCAGCTCCCCCAGACCCACCGGAACCTGGGGACAGAGAAACCTCGGGCTGGGGAGGGGGTGAAGGGGCAGAGACGCTTCCGACCACGGCGTGTGGTACCTGGGGCCACAGCCAGACATTCAATTATCAAAAAATGATGCTGCATAAATGAAGAAAATATTGATCTTTTTGCATCAAAATGCAATCACGCCAAATCAAAAACAATTAATGTCCTGGAATGCAGATTTATAGCAGGAAATGGGCACATACTTTTTATAGGTAAATTGCTTAAGGTATAATCCAGGCTTTAGTATATTTTCATTTCTATTAAATGAGGAGACAGCGGTGAGCACTGAGCTCACTTGCACTTGACCGTCTCTACACAAATCAAACAGTGTATATTTTGCAAAGTAAACAGCAAAACCATCTAATTTCTGAAATTCTTCTGGCTTTTCTTTTTGACCTTTGGTATTTGGAGGTATTGATGCTCTCTCTAAACCATTGCACAAAAACACCTTGAAGTGTCAAGCTTTAAAAATGAGTCTTCTTTTCTCTTTCTCCTGTGCAGCCTGGATTATCTTGGCCTTGTCAAAATACATTCTCTAGTTAGAGGTTGGAAATATTTCCCTCCTGGCTCCCAAGTATTGATTTTTCAAGGCTCAGCTCTGCCTGTCAGCCGAGGAGGGGAGAGGTGAGTGTTGGCCGGGTGCTGCCCGCTCTGCCTGCTGCCCCCCAGCCCGCCCGGCCCCTCCAGCACGTCCCTGCACCCCCAGGGCACAGCCTCACCCGAGCTCTGAAGGCTGGGACGGTCCTGTCTGACCCACCCACAGCAGAGGACATAGGGAATGTGGCAGATTCCACCCCCAAAACCACATCAACCACATGTGGCCATCCTCCATGCCACCTCCGAACAATCTCACCATTTCCTTTATGCCAATTACTTCAGGAGGATGTGAAGCAGGGGGCAAGGAAAGAGCAGCCCCTGGGCACAGGTAGGGATTCTGGAAGGTGAATATTCCCTGGATAGGTGGTCTGGGGAGCAAAAAGACCTTTATCCTCAGTCCCCTCCCACCTGAAGCTGAAGCCCCTTCCCCACACACTTCTAAGAAGAAATTCCTTAGGTGGTGAAGGGGCCTCAGCTGACAGGACCCCTCGGATCTGTGAACAGGAAATCATTTACACACCACCGGGCTGACACCACGACACCAGCTGAGCCTCTCCACCAGTCCAGGTGGGGTTTATTTCACAAGCATATTTACACCGGGAAGCTTCGTACACACCGCGGGCGGCCAGGGGCTGGCGAGACGTGGCTGGGACAGGAGGAGGAGGCTCCCAGGGTCCCTCAGCACAAACCACAGTCCCTGAGCTGCCCAGGACAGCGTTTTCTCCTGCCCAGGAAAATCCCCCCGAGCTCTCCTCTTTATTTATTTTTTTTTCCCCTCCAAGGTTACACACGTAGCCACACAAACACGATGGACATGCACGTTGCAGCAGTTCACTGAGAAGAGACCCTACCACAGAGTTCTCCACTATGCACACTACAGCCCCGCCAGAGAAAAGACTAAACTTCATGGCAGTTGGTGCTGAACATTCCTAATGGTCTCAATTTCTTGCTTTTTATTGGGTTCTAGAGTTATTTTTAAACAGCAAACAGATATGTAGCTTCTGGACTGTAAATCTCACTTTCCATGTACAGTGCACTACAAAGATCACCTAAAAAAAAATAAAATAAATCAATGCTTTTTATGTTTAGAAGCCATTTTTAAAATTAATTTATTCCTTTTTGGGGGAGGGAGGATTCTATAAGTACCATTTTTACTTTATCATGTAAAGATAGCCACCTTGGTTCTGTGAGCTTCTCAGGCAAAAACAGCAAAGAAAAAGCTATACAAACATATACATCAATATGTTTAAATAAAATAATATTTTATAGATTTTTTCCTTTACTGTGAACATAAACCAGCATACTTTCACACTATTAAATATTTCACAAAATTAGATATGTAAGAAGAGAGAAACACAGTCACAGCTAATGTTACACAGGAATATTCCTACTGAAGAAAATGTTTCAACACACCCATCCGACCAACTTACCTCCTACATGCTTTGCACCATTTTTCCAGCCAGATTTGCTCCCCACTGATGCCACTTGTGCCACTGTGCCTGTCCCTGGGCTGTGACCTGAGCACAGAGTGGCACGGCGTGGGGGCATGGCCTGGCACAAATGGGAGCAGCTTTAGGAAGAAAAACCTTCTGGTCTTTTTTTAAATTTTTCTTTTCAATAAATACCTGCATTGATAGCAGAAAAACCCACCTTTATATATAAATACTCCTTTTATCAAGTTTGCTATTCCGTCTTAATGAGGATTTTTTTTTTCTTTATGTACACGAGGACTATTCTTTCTTCCAGACCATAGCAGTGACCGGGCAACAGCAGCACTTCCCACGCTCTTGAAAGCCACGACTCCACATGAGGAAACCTCCCCTCTGGGCTGGAACAGCCCCGAGACTCAATCCCCCTCCTCCAGGCAGCGATCCCGGGACCCCCCATGCTCGCTGCCCCCCGGCATCCAGTGGTCACCAGGAGAAAGTCCATGTAAACACCAGGCTTTTGGGTAAACACTGGGACACGGTGAGAGCCTCCGAAGGAGCAAGGGGTGTGACGAGGGCTGCGTGAGCTCAGCGCCATCCCAGTGCTCCCAGTGCTCCCAGTCCCCCGCTGCATCCCGTCCCTGCGCCTTCCTCCTCCTCTTGCAAGGCAAAGCCATCCCCATCTCCGGGGGGCAGGGGCAGGGAGGGCTGGGAGCAGCTCTGGGCTTTACCCTAGACCACGAAGCGGTGCTCCTTGCCGTCGTGGGCCATGAGGATGAGGTTGCGGTTGGAGGTCCAGATGAGGCGGGCCAGGCGCAGGGCGGTGTGGGAGCCCGGCGAGGCGGGCTGGACCGGCGGTACCTGGTAGGTTTTGACGCAGCGGAGCTGGGGGGCGGAGTTCAGCATGCCGATGCTCCCCAGGAGAGAGGTGTTCATCTGCAGGGACACCCACGGGTCACTCCCCCTGCCCCAGGCACCTGCTGCCCGCAGCACCCACCCGGGACCAGTGCTCTCTCAAACCAGGCTTAACCCAGACACGGTCCAAATGATGGGAAATATCTGTAATTAATACATTCACTAAGGTGCTGCTGGGGGTGGGAGGGCGGGTGATGCCCACTGGAAGAGGTGGTGAACTGGGAGGGCAGACCCTACTGCACTGCCCGGGGGATTTACGGAGCATCAGCACACACTATCAGAATTTAAGGAAAAAACACCACAAAATATTAATGAGATTATATTTAAGCTAGAATACTGTGGAAATACTGGGGGCTGGAACTCGATGGTCTCTAAGGTCCCTTCCAACCCAAACCATTCAGTGAGTCTATGAAAGTCACAGCCCCCCCAAGAGCTGAAGATCTGCTGAATGAGGAGCAGCTGCCACGCTCGGTAGGAAGAGAAAGGACCCACCAGAGCAGGAGCTTTTCTCCTTGCCTGGGAGCTGCAGTGGCTGCTCAGCACAGATCTGTTGAGCCCTGCTCTGGAAAGCAGGCCAATGATTGCTGATGCATCTTGTCTACCTCCACGTTTTTACCTTCGACATTCCCTGATCTAACACACCCAGAGACACAAAATCCCACTCTGGGGAGCACTGCTTTCCCCTCTCCCCCTGCATGCCTCGCAGCCCCAGGGTGTCCCCCAGATCCTGGCCTACCAGCCCAGATGTGCCCCGGGAAACCTTGGCAAACCTGGGGACATTTAAGGTGTTATTGCTGATGCCACGTCCTGAATTCTGATCAGTCCAGAGCCTGAGCCATTACTTTTTCCTGGCTCTTCTCAGCAGCAGAGCGGTGTCAGAGAGTGTAAATCATGGCATCTCTAGCAGGGAGCATGCAAGCACCACTGACATTTTCACAATTTAAATCATCTTGAGTAATAACCCTTTTAAGATGACTAATGTTACTGATTTTCCTGCATTAATAATAGTGCCAAACAGAACACAGAAGGGAAAAATCACTAGTGCACGAGGTCACATTTTAAAACTAAATGTGTAGGTATATTTAACTCTTGATGTAAAAGCCACTTTGCTGTGAACATTTATACACCTGGAGCAGCCTGGCAGACCACAATTTAAAACTCGTGCTAACTTTTTTTCCCTTTCCAATTCTAACAGATCTGGCCCAATTGCTTTCCAGATTCTCCCTGGGTACTTCAATTGACTAAGCATAACTGATGGATGAGGATTCCAGCTGCTCTCATTTACTGTTTCAGAAAGCACATGACACAGGGACAGATAATAATTTAGTGATTTTTATGGCACCTGGAGAAGTGCTGAGTGACACAGCAAGCTGGGGAAGGGTGTCATGGAGCATCAGAGGCGCTCATGGGCATCCCCAGTCCTCTTTATAGCCTGGTCACTGCAAAGCTCAGGGATTCTGAGACCACACAGTGCTTGATCAGAGCAGTTGCTTCCAAATTACACATTTTTAAGACTAAAAACATTCAAAGGAAATTTAAAAAAGCCTGCTCAGGGAATGCAGGCAGCAGCCTACAACCGACAGAAAATATTCCTACCAGCGTGAGGTTACAAAGGAAAAGATTGCTCACATGTTTATGAGAATAAACCTCTAGCTGCTCCACAAAATTGTGCCTGACTCTCAGTTTCTCCTGGTGCTCCAGACCCTCTTTATCCTGTTTCTGTCTCAGCTTTCCCACTTGCAGCATGATCATGGGAGCAGAGGAGAGCTCCTGAGCCCCCAGCTATCACCCGTGGGCAGAGGGACACAGGGTGCTGGCAGACAGCCTTTGGCCCCACAGTTCTCACCAGGCTTCCAAAAAATAAAAAGCAGGCAAGTTCCTGAAGCTCACCCCATTAAAACCAGTGGGACTGCAGGAGCTAGAGAAGAAAATTCCCCACTGGTGGGAAGGGAACTGGCATGGAGAGATGCTGCAGAATTAGAGCTTGCGGTGTCCTGCTTGGCTCTGGGTTTGTCCAGGGCACTTTTGAGGTGTGTGCAATGGAACTGGTACAGCAGTGCGGCACTCAGACATCAGAGTTTAGTATTGGAGAATGTCCTTTGATTGCCCAGGAGCAAGGTCACCCAGGGCTTGCTGCAAGCAAGACAGCTCTATAGACAGACAGTGTCCAGTGACACTGCTGCTGGAAGATGAAGGGGTGGGGAGGGAAGAGCAGCAAAAAGCCCCAAAACTCTGTGCTGGGCTTCCAGCTTCTGCCCTCATGCCTGGGACACTCCTCGTGTCACTGCTCCCCCATGTGTCACACCCTTCCTGCAGGAGGTGAGGAGCCTTACCTGCCAGAAGCAGAGGTGGCTGTCTGAGTTGGAGTACGTGGCGAGGTACCGACCGTCGGGGGCAAACGCCACGGCAGTGATGGGTCCCTTGTGGCCATGGATGGTCTGGGGAGAGACAAGAGGAAGACAGGAGGGTGACTGTCCACCAGCTGGACAGACTTCAAAGTAACCACAAACACACGTACGCGAACTTCCAGAGAGCCTGGAAACCTGAGGGAGGTTATTACCAAAATATTACCATGTTTTGGTTATTACCAAAAAGTAAATACAGTGTGGGATTGTCTCTTCATTTCCCCTGCAGTTTCTGTTATTCCAGCAAACCAGAAACATTGCTGTTGCAGCGTGAAGGATCTGGGCATGCTCCCCTTCCCCACCCAGGGAGCAGAACTGACCCAAGACAGCAGGAGGAGCTGCCCCTGGCACCCACCTGCCTGGCCAGGGCATCCCTCCTGCCCAGCCTTCATTCAGCCAGAAGAGTGCAATTAAATCCTGTCATAAACCCAAATCTGGGACTCTGAGCTCCTGACAATCCGTGACAATATTTATTGTCGATGGGCCAAGGATTTACAGCACCAGGGCTGGCACTGGGAAGAGTTTTGGTGACAAGACACACAAGCAGCTCCTTTTGCATTGAGAGGCTTTGTGACAGCTTTGAATTGTAATATTTGACAAATACAATTAGGCTGCAAAAATAAAATTAATGCTCCTGGACTCATCACTGAGCCCCTGAGAAGCTGAGCACATACTCTGAGTGACACACTGCACCAAAATCTGCCTTACGTATTGAGATCCCATTGTAAATCCATTTCTTTGTCATGGGAAAGGTGAGTGAGCTCCAGCAGAACCCCAAACCTCTCTCTGTAATGTAATCACCACAGCTCAGGATGAAAGTTTGAAAGGGCAATTAATTAAATGATCCCATGCTCAGACCCATCAAACTCCTTAGCACTTAACAAGCAAGTAATACTTGTCAATAAAATATGTTTTGGTAATACAAAGGTAGAAAATCAATAGTACTAGCACACTTGTTGCTCTTTTTACTACTGAAAATGTGTTCCAATAAGTACAATCCTTCAGGGAATTAATCTGCTTTGTTATTTAAAGGAAGTGCTTCTCTAATTGATGCTAATCCTTCCAAGCCAAGATTTATTTTCCAGTGCACTATCTGAACGTGTGCTCTGCCCTACTCATTTCGTGCTTCCCAGGCCAAAGGAAAATCAACAAAACCAGATTATGGCTGCTCAGTCAAAACATTCTACTCACACCCCAGTTTCAGTGTCCAGCCCCCCCAGAAGGCTATGCTGGCAGTGTCCCAGAGAGAACATGTGCCCAGCACCTCCCCTGGCATCACTTCCCAGGCACCCTCAGCATCTTCCCAACTCCCAAGCAGTCAGAGCCAACACTGTGCAAAAATCCACGGGGTTCTGGGCTTGGAAGCAGCCTGAAGGCTGCAGGGCAGGGGTGGTGGGACACAGTGCAGCTGTGTGCAGCTCCCCTCTGCCCAAGCAATTGTTTTTTAATGGGAGGATGCTCCTGGGAGACTATTTGACTTCTGCACCTGCCACCATCCTCCCCCTGAAACACATGATATACTGAAGCTATGACAACCTAATTTTAAGTCCAATAGTTGGTAAACTCTACACTGAGCTGCAATACTCTGTTAAAGGTGACATAAAAAAACACAAACACTGTATCACTGTGGCAATTTTGTTTTCATAAATATACTGAAATGCATACTTTAAACTGGTAAAATAACTTACAGACTGCTATAGAGTCACGCGAATGTTTTACCGCCTTTATTATGAGGTATTTATAGCCCTGCTCTCTAGGGGTACCCTAACTAAAGGGAAACAAAAAACCCCATCCTGAGAAAGCCCTGAGCCTGCCATGTCCCCTGCAGCACTGCCCACCCCTGGCAGAAGGACAGCAGCAGAGCTGCCCCAGCCAAGCAGCAGCCTCAGCAGGAGGTGCCTGCTGTTAGCATGGGGTGACTCCAGCTTCTGCTCAGATACCAAGCACCTCTGGGCAGGGGATGGTTCTCTGAAAATAAAGAACTCCTTCCCAGATCAGCAAGGAGTCACTGGAAAGGGCTTCACGGGCAATTTCAGCAGCTGAGCTGGGGGTGTCTGCCCCAGCAGGCAGAGGCAGCTCCATCCCAGGGCAGAAACACAGCCCAAAGGCAAAGGGCAAGGAAAGGCAGTGAGCAACCCAAATGTTAAGCTGAAAATCAGCGGTGTTGAAGGCACCAGTGTTGATTCCCAGCCCAGCTAAACAAAACCAATGCACTGCTAGAAGAGATCTTAATAACCAGAGGTAGGTCTGACAGATCAGTCACCCCGAGACACCAGCAGGACCCGGCGAGCAGAGCCTGACCCCGGCGGTGCCACAGCACACACACAAGAGTTTGGTTGCTTGGGTTTGGGGGGTTTGTGTTCGTGTGTTTTGCTTGGGGTTTGGTTGGTTGGTTGGTTTTTACTGAAAATCAGAAGCTGGATTTTAATGGAAAGGTAGAGTACGAAACCCGTGCAGGGGAGTATCAGGCAGCCCCAGCTGCTGCGGTTTGGTTTGGTTTTTAAAACAAACTTATACAAAACTAAACATCTTCACCTGAAAAGATATTTAAAATATGATACCACTTTTCATACCAAAAGTAAATTCTCTCAAGATGGCCCTTCAGAGGATTTTATGGATACTTTAAAAACTAAATCCCTACTTTCCAAGCAGTTCAGTGGAAATACTGAAACACTATTAACTTCAAACTGCTTCAGTATCTTTAGTAGTTTAACTTCCATGTTAGTTCCAGGAATATTAACAATTGCAGTAAAAATTTCAGAACTGCACAGAGAAAAAGAGTATATTTGCATCTATAAATTAATTTTCTTCCTATCCCCAAGCTTCTCAATAATATCACGCTCCAGCCAAAGCCCACGCGTTACGTTTTTGTAAGGGATTAAAACACATAACTTGATTTTTAACCTTACAGTAGGAGTGTTTTGCATCAGTCCCTACAATTGCTCAGGGTTCAGAGGTGCTGTGCATGATCTGAGGGGCAGCCCTGGCTGGGGCCAGCCGCTGTCACTCACTATCTGCCTCTCATTTGTTAGGAGCTTCTCCTGCTGTGAGCCCCTCATTACAATTTGCTTTTTACTTCCCGGGCCAATGACAACCAGAAAATGAGGCAGCTTCTTTTCTCGACTGAACTTAATCCAGAAAAAATGAGATGACAGCTGCAGCCACCCAAGTGTTACGGGATGGGTTGGAGCCCTCCCCAAACCACTTCACAATTCTGCACAGAGGGAACTGGGTTTCTCTTCCCCCAGACCACTGCAGTGATAAAAGTGTGTGCTTGGATCTCCAGAACTCCTCACAGACAGCGTTTCCAGCACTCTGTGTCCACAGCATCTCGTGCCTGCTCACACTTCAGGAACAACTTGCCAGTTCAGGACTTTCACCTGGACCATCACAATCCATGGGAGAGTTAATTGTAAGGCTGAGCAGACAGCAAACACCTAAGTGTGGTTGAGCTGGGCTGAAACAACTGAGTTGACAGAACACAGTGTTTGTTAACATAAGTTAAAGAAATAAACTGTCACCTGGATAATGCTGCATGGGTCACAGCACCAGACAGCACAGGGAGAGACACCAGGATCTCTTACAGACACTGTTTGTCAAAATTTCACTATTTCATTAAAAATCAGTCCCTACTGAAATAAAATGTTGTTAAAATTTCTAGCTAGACAAGGAATGAAATGCTGCCTGCTGATACTAATGCCTACTAATACAAAATACTACCTGCTAATAAGAGTTAAACTGGTTAAAAACCTGCTTTTCACAGCAGGTCAAACAGGGGGCTGGCTGGGCTCTAGGTGAGGACTTGCCCTTTGCATTTCTTACTTGAAGCTTCATGCACATATTTACACGTGCAAAGCAGAGTTACCTGCAATGCACAGAGGCAGATTCAATGCAGATCAACAATGTGCAAGTGGGGAGTTAATGCAGAGCAGTCTATGTGCTGGAAATTCACACCTTGGCTGAAGCTCCCCCAGCCCCCTGTGTGGAAACACATCAGTTTGACTGTCATAAAACATGTTGCTCAGTTAGCACCAGCTGCGTCTAGCTGAATAAACAGGGAGTTTAAAAGACATTTGAGAAACTTGGAAAAAGGTGGCTGTTTTGTTGTTGCATCCCTGATGTGGCTGGGATTTGCTGTTGATAGGTTAAGACCATTTTTTGCTACAGTAAAAATTAATAAAATCCCTCAACTGTATTATTGAGCTGTTAAGAAAAGTGGGGTGAAGCCCCTGCAGGATAGCTACCTCTCCTGTCCTGACAGGATCAGCATCTTGCATCCAGTGAGCAGCTTTTACCTACACCAAGCCCCCTGACATCAGCACTTTGCCTTTCCAAAGACCATGTGAAATCATTTTCTGCCTTACCCTAGGGATGAGCACATGGAAAAGGCTCCAGGTCCTGAACTCAGACAAACCAAGAGCCCAGCACAAACACCATTGATCTTTAAAAGCATCTTCTGCTGTGAAATGAACCAACCCAAAGCTGGGGCTCTCCTTCACCTCCCCGTGAGGATGAGGGAGTTTTTAGGTGCAGAAGCTGGTTTTGGCAGTTCTGGGAGCAGGGGAGTGGAGCCACCAGGAACACACGGACAGGCAGGAAAATGCCCCCCCAAAAAGGAGACCTGCACTGGAGATACACTTATAGATTATCATGATTAGAATTAATGAATAATGACTCTACATCTGTTTTGGCTGTAAAATAGTGCTAGAGGCTCCAATGAGCAAAATATTACTAAGGAACGTGGAGCCATTAATATTTTCCAAAGTCAACACCAACCATGTATCCTAAAGCCTGCAGAAATATACCTCTGCAGTCTGATAACCCTGATTTAGAGCACAGTTTGGGAAAAAAAGTAGCAGAGTATCATTCTTTTCCTGTATGTACCTTTAAACACAGGAATTTCAATTCCATGCTGATAATTTAGAATCCTACACAAAGTATTAATTACTTGGTTTGAATTTAACATGAAAGTTTATCTGTATCCAACATGCTAAGATGCTTCAAGTCCAGCAAAAATTGCTATGAATTTGTTCCCCTCACATTCTTGATAAATGTATTTAAAATAATACAAAAAGAAAGCAGCACACCTCCTGGGTCCTGACGTGTCACAGGATGGAAGTCACTGTGGCACAGTGATGGGCAGCTGATCCCCCCTGCAGGATTAGCAGCACACAGACCAACCTTGTGCTGCACAACACACTTGGGGTGTCATTAGCTCATGATAACCCTGCTCCCTGACACCTCCTCTTGCTTAATTAGAGGTTACAAAGGTTGTAATAGGACTAAGAGAGCTTGGGTGAGCAGAACCTACCACGAGTGACGCCTTAATCAGTGCCAATCCAGGGCTGCCCGGCAAAGGTGGGGATGGGAGACCCCAGGCATGCATTTGGGTTTAAATTAATGAGCTGAAACTTCAGCAGGACACATGTTAATTCCAACATTTTGCAGCAGCACTTTGCCTAATTCAAATGCCATGTATAAATCCCCAAAAGAGAAGGATTTTAGGACACCAGCTCACCAGAAAGAACTGCTCGAGTGCACCCCAACCGGACCCCCAGGGGTCTCAGCAGAAGCACCCCAAGCTACACACACATTCCAGAAACATCCTGGTGACTGCAGAACTCCAAGCCATGCTCCTGGGATGAAGTGCTTCACTTCTGGTGGCCAGCTGCACATTTGCAGAGGGAGCTGTGGCCGGGAGGGTCACTGGTGGCTCCTGCTCTGTTTTGTAAACAAAGGCCACATTTGCAGATGGAGCAGCCCCAGACCTGCTGCACTCAGAACTGCTTTCCAATTCACTGTGAAACATCAATTATCTTTATCAAATAACGGTATCTCATCTCAGTCCATTATCAAGATGGAGTCTTATTTTAGCTGGACTGCAGCCCTATCTGTATATCAAGGCTGGCCGCAGTGCCAGAGTGAGTGAAAGGCTGTGAAATAATCAATAATCATCATCAAATTGTGGGCGACAGGTTGTGAGGATGGAAGTTTTTGATGAAACCTCAACCCTTTTTTTTTGTGCAGCTGATAAAGCTTAACCTTTGCAATACCTGATGACTAGGACTCAGTTAAAGGCAGCTCTGCATACACTAAAAAAAAAAAAAAAAAAAGCTTTGCCTGCTCCAACCCCCTCGGCACGGTGGGGCTGAGGGAGGTGGCACCTTCCTGCCAGCAAACATCCCACTGGGACCCCAGCCTTTTTCTGGAAGGCTTTGTACACTCCCAAAGCTGTGCCAAGGAAGGCACAACCTGGGCACACCAACCAATAGGAACAAGGGAGAAACTGCCAGGAGTATTTGTCTGTTTAAAGGTAGGCAGCTTTCTGTTACCCCGAACAAAAGCAGAGTGAGATCACACAGATAAAAGAGGGAAAAAAAAAGCATAAAACCATCCATGCATTAGGCTAATCACAGAGCAGCCTTTCTGCTAAAGTTGTTATTCTGACTCAGCCCTTTTCTTATGATAATTTCTTTTTGAAGTGGAACTAAGGCACAGAAAAAGGTTGTAAACATTTTGTACTGGGTTTTCATTTCTGAACCTGGCATGAGTAATCCACAACCTGAACCCAACCTCCATGGGCAGAAGGGAGAGGTGATTCAGCCATTTCCCCTTTCACTATCCATCAGTTCCTCTAGAAAGAGAAATCTGAGGAAATTTGTCAGAAGTTCCCAAAATGGGAATTTCAAGAGGATGTGCGCACAGCTCTGATCTTCTGTGCAGGAAGTGTTTGGGTAGAGCGTGGAAACAGAAAGGGCACTGGATAAAACCCACGCAGGCACAAAGCTGTGGCTCTGCTCATATTCACTGGCTTAAAAAAACCCCAAACCACACCCAACCAATCCAACCCCACCACCGTGAGCAGCTTCCTCAGCACTCCAGACAACTGTGGAAGTTCACTGCTGAGCAGACAGAAAAAACTGCATGGAATTTGATCAGAGAGCTGGAAAGCCTTTCCAGAGCTTCAGCAAACTCTGGGGGTGCTGGCAATGCCTGTCAGCATTCTCACTGAAAAACGGGTCATCAGCCTCCAGGCCACCGCGAGATGCCCCATGGGACAAATCCAGAACAGGTAGTAAAGATTGCAGACCATCACCAGGTGTTTCAAACAGAATTTTTTTGTGGCTTATTTTGGCTTTTTTACCTTGAAAACCTCTCAAATTCTTCTGACTATTCAACCATTTCATGAGCTGCTGGAGCCTCACCCAGCCTTTCCCTGTGCTTTGCAGTAACAGAGCCCAACCCAGTGAGCCCTGGGGTACCAAGACAACCCCCCCTGGCTCCGACACCTCGTCCCCACAGGACCACCTCCCTCCAGAAGAGCAGCATTTACTCTGTGGTCACTGGGAGGCTTCCAGAGCTGGGCAGGAAGGAGATGGTGTGGTTTATTACCAGTGTCATGGAGATGGTGTGAAACCCCAGGCGGCAGCGATGGCAGGGAGGGGCAGTGGGTCAATACAGCTCCCTGAGCCCCCCCTGCAGATAATCAGCCCCCAGACCCAGGTTCTCTCAGCTCCACACACAGCTGAAGGCCCAATCAATACACTGCCAGGAGAGGGAAGGACACAGCCCGGCCCTGAGCCCCCCACACCCCTGGAATCAAGTGGAATCCTCCAGCTCCCCTCCCGCCTGACGCTGGGTGCTGGGGGGATGCTTGGGAAAGATTTAATAAATAATTTAACAGCAAAGAGAGAAAGAGAGAGAACCTCAGCTCTAGGTTAAATGATGGTAAAAAATAGGTAAAAAACCCCAACGCATTTGGAATGCTCAGGATGTAATCCAAAAGGGCTGCAATTTTTGTTCCAATGTAACATTTTGAAACTACACCAAAATCCAAAAACCCTGAAGTAAGATATTTGCTTGAAAGCAAGACTAAATGTAGAACAGTTGAAATATTTTATATATACCTAATAAACTACCTTTAAAAGCTATTAGGAAGCATTCCCATGCTAACAGATAGCTGTACAACAGCAACAGGGCAAAGCAGAACAGCAAAATGCTGATAACTTGGCTCTGAGGCAACATTTTCTGGTAGGATTAATAACTGACACCTTGTTAAATAAGTGATACTGGTACTGTAGATTTTACAGGAAAAAACCAGTTGATTTATTATTTGTTAAAAAAGGTGATCCTTGACATCCATCATCCCATTAATCATTAGATGGGATTTCTCAGTCAGTCTGTACAACCACCTCTCTTGAAAACAAAATCAAAACGTGCTGGGAGGAAAAAAACCCCAAAACTACCCACAAAATGGTTTTGTGTCCCACTGTTGCAGTTGAAATGCTTCCCCCTCCTCTCTGAGCAGGTCACAAACTTCCTGGCATCCCCACCACCCACCTCCAGGCTGCCCCTCCAGCCAGGGCTTTGCTCCCCTGTTAATAACTGCACCTCTGGCCTCCAACTCTGAGCTCTGTGGCACAATTTCAGCAGCACAAAGCCCTGCACTGCTCTCATCTTGCCAGCAGCTGAATTTAAAAGGGGTTGTTGGTTTTTTTTTTTTTCCCCATGGCTGCCAGACATGCAAACCAACACCTGAAGCTTCATTTTCACCACCACAGCTCCAGCTGTATGCACGGTCCTAAATTAACAGATTATCTTTTGGGGAATTATTCAGTGCAAACACCCCAAAATCAACTGCTAACAAAGAAATCTCTTCCCCTTATGAGGATTTCTGCTCTCTTTTTCTGTTCTTTTCTGCAGAGCAACATGGCTTTGGCACAGAGGGGTGGGTGGTGACACGGGTGCTGGTGTCCTGCCCACACAGCATCCCCCCATGGCAGCACCCACAGGGCTTGGAGCAAGATGTGGTTCAGGTAGCAAAATACCATTCAGTTGTGTGGGGTCACAGGAGGCAGTAAGGGCACAAAGAGTTGGGGACAGCTCAGCAGGAAGGCTGGAATAACCCCTGGAGCCGGGCTGTGGGCAGCCCAGGACCTGGGGGACTATTTTGCCTATGGGGGGTTAAGAAAAGTAGAGAACACATAACAGAGAGAGAGTTTTTAGAGTTCTCTGTTTCACCTTTCAGCACAAAAGCTGAAAACATATCCCCGGGCATAAGGCAGCAGGGTAAAAACCAAGGAGAGGAACAGGTTATGGTGTGCTTCTGCTAACATTAAGGTCAAGGATGGCCTGTGTTAGCCAAGTCTTTTTCTGGGTAGAAATGAAGCAGCAATTAGTGCAGCGGGTGACAAAGTCCCAAAGGGTGAGCAGGAGGGAGCCAAGGCCTCCAGCCCTGGTGAGCACCCACCCAGCTCTCTCCCAGCATTCCAGGATCCTCACAGGCACTCCCTAGACACCTCTCCTGATCCATGCCCCATTTAAACATACCAAGCTAATTAAAATAGTGTGATAAACACTTTTTAAAGGCTTTAACCATCATATAAAAGTACATTAAAAATCTGAGCTTTTTCTGCTATGCTGAAACTTTTCCATCTACACAAACCTGACATTATCCCACATCTTCTGGATAGCCTGAAACCTCCAGCTGTGAGATGTTAACTCAAAGATCAGATTTGGACGAGGAACCTGTATCCAATAGATGGCGTTGCCCCCTAATAATCACACGGATGGCACTCACCAAATTCTTCCATCTCATGAATAATAATACAATCTGCAAAGGGCCCTGCCCCAATTATCCTCCAAACCCTTTCAGCCAGCCCCATCCTTGCTTTCCCCCCCATCTCAGCTTACTGGGAGAGTAAGAAAACAAGTGCAGAGACATTCACCAGCACTTCAAGCTAACTGAGAGACTCACTAGGACAACTGACCGGTGGCAATTGGGAGCTGGTGGCAGGAGGCCAGGGGACAGCTGGCCAGCTGGCATGGAGAAGGGGCCACCACACCACAGCATGGACAATCCCCTCCCAGCAGCTGGGGGCATCACTCTGGGTCCCTTTCAAAGGAACTGAAGGAAAAAGCAAAGAAGAGGAAGATAGGGTATTTCATCCTGGCAAACCCAGGGTAACTACCTCCAGGTGGAGGAATGCTGGTCAGGGGAGGGTCAGCCCTGGCCACACCTGCCCATCCTGGCCACCAGCAGCACCTCTGGGCTCCCAGCCAGACACCCAGGGGCACCCAGCACTGCCAGCACCCCTGGCTCACCTAGGAACCAGCTCAGCAGCTCCAGTAGGAACTGGACAAAGTTAAAAGCAGCAGAGGAGGAGGGCAGGACAGCAAAGATGCTCAGTGACAGCAGATAGAGCAACACACAGCAGCTCTTGTGGGCTCGTTTTAGAGTTCAATTAATAAATCATGATCCAAATGACTCAAGCTAAAACAAGACAGAGCAGCCCACACTTCCTACTTGCCTGCATTATATGGCTATTTATAAAAGAGATCTGGCCATTTTAGCTTCCACAGGATGGCTGTCTAAACAAAAAGTACCGGAACACACCACGGTGCCTGCTACTGGGCTTGGAAAACAAAGCCCAGAAATTCAGAAGAGCAAGGAGCTGCCATGCAGAGCTCAGCTTGTGCTTCTGCCAGCAAAGCACCCGGGGACACTGCAGATCCGGCTGGGAGAAATCTGGGCTACCTGCTCACACATTGGGCAAGGACTAAAGATAACAGCTTTTAGGAACAAAAAAATATGACATTTGCAAACACACATAGAAGAATAAGTCACACTTAAAATACAGGTATTTTAGCCAAGATTTACACAATGACTATTGAAATTCCATGAGAAATAATAAGCTGCTGACATACTACAAGGAATAACCAAGAACATTACCCGTGAACTTTTCTGAAAAGATATGGCAAATATTTTGTCATTTAAACATTTGTAGTTCCAAGCACTCATTTCAACATCACCCTGAGGTATATTCTCTTTTAGGCCGCTGGTAAGAAAATACATATTAACAGCAGAAAAGCATAAATACCTCCAGTGTAAGTGTTCGAAGGGAGAAGCTTTAGGAAAAAAATCCTCAGTGGATTTTCTCTGTGACTTCCATAGTAGAAGTGTACTACCATATACACTAACTTTTCAAAACAGATTTTCCATTTATTTCAGGGCAGGGGTATCACCAGCTTCAAGCTCTCATTATTAACCCATCTGTGGCACCCGCTCAGTCCCCATGAATGAAGACAGTAGGGCTCTATATACTCTGAGTCCTTCATTAAACTATTGATCCCCTCAGCATTATCCATAATGTTCCAGCAGCTCAGCATGTCAACTGATGCAGAGCTCGCTGCTCTTTCCTTTCAATAACTTACACACTTTATGGGGGGAAGTCACAATGATTTATTTACCTGACATTTCCCAGTCCGGATGTCGTAGAGGGCCACTGAACCATGGCGAGCTCCAACTGCTATTCTGTGGCTCCTCTCGTAGTAGCTGACCATGTAGAACCTGAGTTGAAGACCAGAACAAGTAACAGGTGAGAGCTGACCTGCCTCCACCATGCCAAAATTCATTTGCAGTGCCACTGGGCAATTAACAGTAGAGATTTGATGTAAAAATCCATCAGCTGCCAGTCTCCACCCTTGGCATTCGGTGAACAAAGCCAGGTGATGTTTGAGCCACTGCTGCAGAACCAGCTCAGATTTATTTATTTGTTACACAGCATTCAGCACTACCCTTGAGTCTGGGAATCATCTCTGTGAGGATCGCTGTGTCCCTGCCTGCCCACGAGCAGACCTGGTTCATGGCAGAGGGGTGCAGTGATGCGGGGTGTCAGATGGTCAGACAAGGCAACCCTAACACCCTGAACAATTGCACTTCTCCTTGAAAACCAAAGGAGAAAGTAGGAGAGAAAGCACAGGGAAAAACATGCAAACTCAAAGATTGTTGTTTGGCATTAGAGGGGAGAAAAAAAAAAAAAAAAGTATAATTTATCAAACTCTTT
Source organism: Florisuga fusca (assembly GCA_038090715.1). NCBI lineage: Eukaryota > Metazoa > Chordata > Aves > Apodiformes > Trochilidae > Florisuga > Florisuga fusca. The sequence goes on from JAAWXA010000050.1 coordinate 1,248,268, forward strand.
CACATAATAACATCTTTAAAGTAAAAAGGAATTGAGAAGCATGAATAGTCCTTAACATTCAGGCATCAATCTGAATTCAAACCATGGCAAAATCCAAGGAATTTCTACACTTTGAAACACAAGAGAGTCCACATCCTCATTTCAAATGCAAAGATTTGAGAATAGCATTATACCTTTCCCCTAAAAGGAACCTGTGAAAAACACTGACCGCATTCCCAATTTAATGTTAATTTTACAGTTGGATTTTACTATGACAACATGTGCCAGAGGCTTCTAGAGAATCAGTCTATAAAAATATGCTGCTGACCATATTTATGCCTTCAAGCAAAAAATATTACAATCCTCTATCTCCTTGTTCTTCAGGCTTCCCAGAGTGCCATAGCAACTGCTCTTTCACAGGGTACTACACACTTGTTTCTACAGCGCAGGATGGCAGCCAGGAAACAAAACAGGATGAAACATGGTGTTATAGGAAAAAAACAAGCCAAACCAAAATCCCCACAAAACAAACAACAACAAAAGGGAAGAAAATGTCTGGCTGCTGAGCTGGAGAGAGAGCAAGGCTAAGCAGCTCGGATGCACTTTTGCATCCCTGTCCTCCCTGGCTCCCCGTTTTCTGTTTCTCTCTGATTCTCAGGGCACCTTCCATGAAACATTCCCACTTGATCTTCAGCCCTTCCCCATCCTTCTATAAGCAGCAACTTGGGATTTGTAGGCAAACTCATCTAAAACCACACACTGCTTGAGCATTGCAAGTGAAATGGGCCACAAGGGGAAGAAGTTTCTATAGAAAATGTTTCCTACCCCCATTAGTTCCATCAGCCCACCCCACAGGCACAGCCCAACTGCCTCCTCCAATGGCTTTAGAAAGAGAACCCACACACTACTGTCTGCAAGCAAACAGCATTTCTCTCCTTACAGCATTTAAATGCCCATTTAGACAGAGAGCTGAGTCAGGATTTCTCTGGGAGAAGAAGAATCCATCAGACTGCAACACAACAGAGGGTTTGGGGGAAACGCTGCAAGGAAGCAGATGGGTTTGAGCAACCCACACCCTGCCCAGGGACCCCCTTCCTGCTCTGCAGGGAAACACCTGAGCTGGGCTAAGGCCTTGGAGGAAAAGGATCTTTCTTCTTCCTCCAAATCCCAGCAAGCACTTTCCATCTGGGAACAGGGCTGCTCAGCCTTGGGCTGACATTGGAAAATCCAGCAGCAGCAGCACCGGGCTTCACTGACACCTTCCCACGTTTTAAAACCTCAGTTAGGGACTGCTGAAGTGTCTGAGGGGTTATCTACTGTTATTACTTTTGTTTTTAAATTAACATTCTAAGTTCTATCCAGCACAAAAATGTTATATTAAATGCTCATGGAAAAGAATTTGTTGATTAAGGTCACCAAATCTTAATTTCAAACTGCAGTATCTTGCAATAACCAAGGGGTTCTGGATTACAATTCTGATATTCTTCAGTCCTATTTCACATTTCATTCCTTTTTATTTCCCTTCTAGGGAATGAGGCTCCAGATTTCCTGGAGCACCACCACTACAAGATCTCCAGGTGATGGATGCTTCAACCATCTCCAAAATCCTAGAAATAACCAAGGTAGGAAGTTTTGTTGTACACAACCTCACCTGGAATTTCTCCCTCCTCCTGCAAGACTACTCCCTAGTAAGAGGCCATATACAACACTCGTTATTCTAAATTTAATCTGTCTCCCCATTACACAGAACACTTTAGCTCAGCAGACTGTGCTAAATACATGACCTGACCCAGCAGAGTCCACCAGGGACCACTCAGCTGAAATGCAACTGCTGAATCTGGAAAATGCTCAAGTCAAACAGAGTTCTGCTGCCTGCAGTATTCTCCCTCACAATTTTAAAGAAATTTAAAGTATTTCATATTCATTGCAAGGTAATTTTATACTGAGTTTGCCTTAGTAAGGTTAGTAAATGGGTTTGCAGAGTGTACCAAAAGGCAGTATGATGCTCTACGAATAGCCACTGCCATCATATGCTGTGAGGTGTGAGAGCCCAAAACACCCACAGCAGTGGATTTACCTCCTCATTCGAGGTTGGAAGAATTCCCCAGAGGATTATGTCCAAGTGCTTCCACTTGGAAGCTCTCCTGAGATTCACCCACTTGCTAAAATGGGGTGAAAGCATCCACGGGGCTGAGTGGTGGCATGGGTGGGTGCTAGATCATTTTTACAAGGGCTATAACTATGTAGAACAGGAAATACTACAAGTCATTTAACAACAGCTTAAGATAACCCCTTGCTATAAAAATACAACAGGCGTAGGGAGATTTTTGCACTAATTCCCACTTAGGCTCACATTTATGTTTTAAGGTAAAGCCTTTTAAAGCATCAGGAAGAAGGAAGATTACCTCTATCAGTACCTTACCTGTCAACAGGGTAATCGTTCTTTTCTTGAAATTCCTCAGTATTTTAATAGCTTATTAAATTAAAACATAATGGTCGACAGATGATTATTATAATTTATTGGTTGTACTAGTTTAGTATTATAACAGGGATATTTATCACAGTCTGAAGAGACTGCAAATGTTCCCATTTTATAAATCACATTTACTACCCAAAAATGCCATGTTAGGAGAGGAGCAGAAGGAGCCCAAGACAAAGAGGACTGATGGTGCTGAGCTCCCCAGGATGGCCAGCAGCAGCTGACCAGTCCCCTGCCCTCCCAGCTGCTGTCACCACAGCCCTGTGCTCCTCCTGCTCACTCACCTTCTGTAAATTCACCCTCATGGTTTCTCCAAGCTGCCTGACCCCATAGGTGGACGGCAAATGGTTCAAACATCTTGCAGGGGGCTACTTGCTGCTTTTTTTTTTTTTTTTCTCTTTAGCACAACTTGCTTCCTTGGTGGATGCCTGGCAGGACAGTCCCAGGGGTTCCAGGAAGGCATTTGGGACTTCCTATTTCTTCTCTCCATCTCACTGTGCTTTCCTACAGGATGGCACTGCTGGGTACCAGCTGAGGAGGACTTGGAAGTGCCTGCTCAGGAGATGATCTCCTCTGATCACTGTGCCCCATGGCCAGCTACTAGCAGGTACAGAAATGAAATAATTTCACCCTGAAGTAAGAAACATACCCTGCTGGTCACCCTCCAATTTACTACACAGTATTCCTGGAGGGAGAGCTCACCTGCAGATAGCTGGGAAGCATTCCTGGAGACCCTTTTTCTTAACTAAAGATCCTTCAAGGCAATACATGATGATGTCCATAACCTTGGGGAAAAAAATTAAAAATCATTTGACATACTATACTTATGTTTCATAATAAAAGTTCTAACAGGCAAAAGTAGAGAATTTCTGTGCCTGGCCACGTCTTTGATACCTAACTTTAAAATGCAGTTGGGATAAAACCAACAAGAACTGTCTTGCATATGATTGAGTTTGCAACAGCAATGGTACTGTTGGATGGAACATCCAGAGCCCCTGTGAGCAGTTATAAACCAGCCAGCTCCTGCCAAACATAAGCTCTGGTGTGAAAAACACCTCTGAGCATCAGCATCAACATTAAATGTCTGTGACATCATTTGTACCATTCTTCAGCACTGTTTGTCAGCACAACTGAATGAAACAGAGAAAACCACCCATGGGATCCCCCCAGCATGTCCAAGTACAGCATGACAGACACACCCAGACTGCCAGCAAATTCTCTTGCTTGGGTTTTTTCCCCAGCAATGCAACTGAAATGCAACTTAAGCTTTTGAAGTTCAAGAAAATAAGCTGGGTGGTACAAAACAAATCCTCTTCATGCAGAGTAAGGTTTCTTGTCCACACAAAGAAATTCTAGGATTTACCTCCAAGCCAACCCATGATCCACAGTTGCACCAAACTGCTATGGGAGAGCATCCTTACCTCCACCAGAAGGTCCACGACGTCAGTAGGCATCTTCTCAATCAGTATCTCAATGACCCTGAGGATCTCCCCTTTAGCCCGTGCCAGCGTGGTGGTGTGGATGTTCTGCTGGGACTGTGTGTTGGCAGCCAGGGCAGTGTGTCTGTGCACCTACCAAAGAGCAGGGTCACAGCTGGGCACCCCGGCCCCCCACAGCCCCCACCTCCCAGCTTCACACGTGTTGCACCAAGAAAGCCATGCAGAATGCTTTGCTTTGCTTGGGGACCTACTCAGCAGAGCCACTCATGCTTCCCCTGGGTGCAGGTTTGACCAGGGGCTTACACTCTTGAAGTAACTCTTCATCTCATCTAACTAAAGGTCGAGACAAGGCAATGCCTGGGTCTTGATTCCATCCACACACTTGGATGTCTTTAGGTCTTAGCTGGCAGTTTGTAACAGGCTTGTTTTGGCCAGCCCTGGCCATTGCCCACCCATCCTCTTGCTTGAGGTCCCACACCACCTCCCAGCAGCATCCCTTCCTCCTCACCCTCCAGACCCTGGGCTGAGGCTCCCCCCTGTTTCCACTCGTGCCCAGTGGGGTGGTGTCTGCCCTGACAGAGTGAGCAGGAGGTGGTACACCTTGCTCTTGGGAGGTGCAGTAACCAGGATACAGCCCGTGCACCAGACACAGCTCGTTGGACTGGGACATGAACTGTGGGTGGCTGGGGCTCTGCAGGAACACGAGTGTTACGAGCATTTTGGGGAGGAGGGGAGGGACTTCTGGCTCTCTGTCTCTCTCCAGGGCCCTGTCCCTGCTCACCTCCTTGGCGATGGTGGTGATGAAGGCAGGAGGTCTGGCCGTGGCAATGAGGGACAGAGCGTGCCGGGCCGAGCGCGCAGAGTCGGCAGCGGGGCTGAGGGGCAGCCCCATTGTGATGCTAAATGGGCACCAGACAAAGAGGGGAGAGAGGAGAAAAGGAGCATTAGAAATATAGAGTGAAAAGATTAGAAACAGCTTATAATGTCAGTTCAAGGTCAACGGGAGCACTCAAACAGTTAGAATATAATGGACTCCCAACAATGAGCAGTGATTAGGAGTCAGGGTGTTCCATCATCAAATACAAAATCGAATAATTAACCATGAAGATTGAAAACAGTATGTGCATCTGTCCAAAGTGTTAAAAAGACCTTGTTAACAAATTATCTGTATGTGCTGAATACATATCACCCGACCGAGGACGAGGCAAACGAAGAATGTTCTCCCAAGATTTTATGGTTTCTTCTTTTACCACAATTTAAACCCAGGCTGAAAAATACTCTGTTTGTAGTAATTCGCCTTAATTCAGTTAAGTGATGGTTGTGGGAGTGTAAAACAAGAAGCTTCCTGAAGAACTAAACCCATCAAATCTATTTGGTTTGATTTTCTTTACTGCATGACTCAGTTGCAGCAGCATGAGGGATGGCAGACAGCCCCACACCTTATGCTTTCTAATTACTGAAATTATTCAAATGCTCTTTAGAATTTCTAACACTGAGGTTTTTGCTGCAATTCTTTAAATAATGGTAAGGGAATAGCTGGAGCCTAAATTTTCCATATATGATGCTTCTATTTGCTGTGGCAAGATAAACGCAAGAAACAACAGGGTAATAACAGGGACCCAGCAGCTACATTATGGAAAATAAAATCTAGTATTAGGTAACTGAGAGAATAAGTGCCTGACAAAGAAGGTGCATAAGCTTATTTCTGTCTAAAAGCCTCCTTCCTTGAAACTGAGCCATTTTAACTACCTTTGTTGCATATGTCTCAGCAGAGCCCGATTTTCTGAGGCTCCTTGTACATTATCCAGCAATTGCACAGCCCTCCCTGCACTCCCACCCCCGGGAGAGGACATTGCACCAAGGGAAAACCGCAGCAGTGTTGAATTTTTCCTGTAACATACAGTCTGATCAATCCTGATGCTATGGCCGCAGGTGAACGAAGCAGTAGCCCTAGATTTATTTTTTTTTTTAAGTTCTTTTTTTTGCAAAATACAGACAAGGAAAACCAAAAGAGAGGTTTTTTTGCTCATTCTCAATATCAGCCCATCATTTCAGTATGTAGCAATTCCCCATGGCTTTTCCTAAGTCATGAGAAAGGATGGCAGTGAATGCACCGATGGCTCTCCTTCCCTATTTCACTTAGAGATGAAGTAACAACCACAACAAAAGCACTAACCTGTAAACAACACATAGAGATTAACTCTTTTCCTGCTGAAATTAAATACTTTCCTGCCTACAGCCAGCCAAAGTGGCAGCATCAAGGCTTAAACCAGTCCCTACCCCTTGTCTGGTTATCTTAAAAAAATGTTAAAATATGCTCGATGTTAATCAGTATGCCAAATGTTGATAAAAATGCAGTTTTTTGTTAAAGCAACTATGTCATTCAAGTGGGCAACAACAATACCCGATAGTTTTATAACCTGAATGAAGATAAAATCTGCTCTCTCTGCTGGCAATGTGAGTTCAAATGGTTTAATACCTGAACAGATGTACATGAGATTAAAATTAATTCAGTAAAATGAGTATCAGAGTCCAGTGAAATAATCTCATCTAGAATCTGCAGTTTTGGGAACACACCCTGGGATCCTCAGTGCTGAGGTGGGGAAGGATTTTCAAATCCACCAACCAGCTTCCCCCCGTCAGTAATTTGAACATAAAGCCTTTTTTTGGGAACCAATATATGATTTGAATAGTGCTTCCAATGAAATAAAGGCTATTTTACTAGATAACTTGCTCATAAGTTCCATCCACATTATTAAAGTTTTGATGCCAATGACCAGAAAATCCAGCAGTCAGATCTCTACATTTCTTGCCTTGCATAAAACAATGCCAGATGAAAATTTCACAGAACTGACAGTGCAGAACTGGAGTAGAAAAGCAGAGGTTTTATTCACAATCACTTTACTAGCTGGACTGAAAGAAGGAAGCTGAGCACTGACCCTCTCAGAAGAGGTTTAGCCAGGCTCAGTGGCAGGGTGCAGAGCTCGGGCCACACCACCTTTCAGGGACAGCTGCTGGATATTCAGCATGGACATTCAGCCACCTCCCTCTCCTATGGCTGGAAAATTTACTGTGATGCCCCAAGGTCAGTGGGAAGGAAAAAAAGGGAAGCTGGGTATATCCCACCTTATTTCTGTAGTGACAGGACGTGGCAGCTTGCCACAGCACCTGCAGGACCAAGCACCAGCTCACTTTCTCCTTTAATCCCCTCTGGTTCAGCAGTTCCTTAGGCTATGTTCTGGAAATGGCCCAGGGCAGTGGAAACCTGGGGCTGTCCCTGCTACCTACCCTGTGGCTTCACAGGGAGATTCCATAAAAATATAGAAGGAAAGTTTTGCACTAACCACAATCAAAACTAGAGAATCATCATACATATATAGAAACATACAGATCAACCAGAATGGGATTTGTGAATTTTGGTACATTATATCATAACCTATCTCAAAGCACAGCTTGGAATTCCAAGAGCAGCAGTAAGCAATGATCCCTGCCCTCTTCCATGCCAAGAAATCAAAGACTAATAATTGCTGGGAAAATCCTCCTCTCCTTATCCTGCAGCTGCACCGTTTCCTTTGGCATGGCAGGCAAGCACAGGGCGGCCTTGGGGGACTGGGATGGACTGGGAGAGCAGGGGAGTTATAAATACCAGAGTTTTGGATAACAGCTCAGTTATTTATTTAGTTCAGAAGGAAAAAAACCCCAAACACTGTTTTTTCTTCTTTATTTTTTTTCTCCTCTCTTTTTGCGTGTGCATGTGTGTCAATAAAAGCAAAGTTTTCTTCCCCTCCGACTCCCTTGTTTTTTTTTTTCTTTTTAAGCAGATGCTTGACATAAAAGCTCTTTCATAAAACGTTCTTAACATCAGGGAGAGGAGCTGGGCAGCTGTGTGCTGTTATTGTGTACACGGTAAATCAGGCACAAAAAGGGGCAGCACAGCAGGGCACCGGGAGGGTAAGATGCACACTTAACCCCCTGCACACACTGCTGCTCTGCTTCTCTCCATCTCTGCCTGTCTGCAGTGGGTACTGGATCTGTCATGAATGTAACAGGCCATTTTCAATCTAAATCTTGTTATGGATTAATAAGCAAACACTTTCTCGCTTATTATGCAATTTATCATGATGAAAATTGCATCGGGCTCCTCAAGGCTACATGCTGATACATTCATTTATTCAGTGCTCTGTGGACACAGAGCCATACTAATCTTTATGACAGCTCAGGATGTAGTCGCAGGAGGAAAATGACTTTGTGAGGAAGGCGTTGGGTGCATCTGAGCAGCTCCAGTCACAGGAGAGGCAAGACGTTTGGGCTGCCTCAGCCACAGGACAAGAAACAACTCAAGGCCAGACAAATAACCACGTTCTCTCATTTCTACATATCCCTCCGTGCCTATCCCCCTGCCCCAGCAATCACCCTTTCTCTAAACCCTGAGGAAATTAAACCTGCCACATAAAATTGGTGATTTGTGCCATAGCATAGTGTAAAAAGCAGTCAGGAGCTTGAATGGCAATCCTGGCCAGTTCCTTCTCGCATGTAGAGTTAAAACGTGGGTTTACAAAAAAGCACTTGTAACCACACCTGTAGTAAACCTCAGCCTTAACACAGCAGTTTTCAGAACTGTCTGGCTTGAGACCAAGTTCTGGGGTCAAACAGCCTGGCATTCAATGTTACTGCTAGGAGCAAGAGACACAAAAGCAGCAAAGTAAACTAAAGTAACTAAACAAAGTAACTAAAAATATAAATACAAAGTTTCAACGTTTGACGATAATGATTATAATTAAGAGATTTGTAGCCATCAGAACAGTCTCTGATTTCCTGTGGTGCAACAGTAGCAAGCAGAGCAATCCTCAGACACACAATGAGATGGAAAACAGGCTAATTTTTCAAGGATTGTTTGGGTTTTTTTCTATTATCCAAAGTAAAACACACTTTTGCCTTTGGTGAACAGAAATACAGACATATTAATGCCTCAATAACCAATGATGATGACTGAGGGAATTTCAGACCCTGGATTTTTCATTCCTCCCCCGAGCAAAACCCTTCCAGAGGCAACATCCCAGCCTTCAGCAGAGAAGCTGCTTCCCAACAACAAACTGTTTATCAGCTACTGAGTGCTTCACAAATCAGCAGTTAAGGGAGACCACTAATTAAATAATCACAGAAATCCAACGTTAAGCACGAGGTATATTTTAAAACCCCAGGGACTAGTTGTAGGGTGCTCGGGGTGCCAGCTGCAGGAAGCTTTCTCTATGCCCTAACTAGGGACTGATTTGTTCCTGTGCAGGTCCCAGGTACCATCCGAGGAAAGTTTCATCTCAGTGGCACTAACACGTATCCACTTCTGTTTTTCAAGGCTTTCCACTAAAAGCAGGAAGCCTGAAATAGCTCCCAAAGCCAATTACACAAAGCACAGCATCACACTCTCGTTTGTTATAACCAGCCTGCTGCGGTCCCTTCTTATAGTGACTTTTAATTTATTTATTTATTTATGCACAGAAATTGGGGCCTCTCCTTTTGTACTTGCAGGTACGTTGCTTTTTTAACACAAACTGAATACAGAGAACCTGTTCAGACAGAATTTCAGATGAGGTGATCAATTGTACAACAGACAATAATAACAATAAGGACTATACTGCAAAACCCCTTCCTGTGCAAATAGTCCCTCTTGTCATTAAGCAAATTAATGTTGAGTGAAGACTGTCCAGATGCAAATTGGGACCCCAGAGAAAATTTACGACATTTAAACCTCAGATCATAAAATTCATGGAAATTCATCAAAAATATTACTCATGTCCTGCCCATGTTAAAAGCACCCCAAGCACTAATATTCAAGAATCCTATTACCTAACACAAAATGCATTAACCAAGAAGATGTTACCTTTATTACAGAAGTCATGTCAGTGACTTCACTTAGGCAGGCAGTAAGAATGATTTGATTTAGCCATAGTTAATTGATGGTGTGATTGATGGGAGATGGCACTAGTGAGTGTAACAGCTTGCATACACAGGTGTGTAAAGACAACCAGAAGTTGTACAGTTAGTGCTATTTTTAAGAAACAGAACCAATAGGCAATTAAAGTTCCACGTACAAAAAGAAACACAACAAAAAACAAGCCAGCATTTTTTGTTGCATTTTCAGTCAAAGTGTCAGCATCCCTTATGAAATTTGCCCCCCTCCCCAACCCCAATTACAAATACCTAATTGAAAGAAGATTTTATTTCCAGGAGGTTAGAAGGGAAGCACGAGGCAGCATCCCATATAAATCTTGATTTAGGACACTTTAATAAGTTGTTCTCTGACCCCAGAGACAGGCTGTGCTCCAGTGACTTTATGATCTCCGAGCAACCCTTCAATCTACAGGTTACCTTGATGCTATCCAAAGGGACCTTGCTGCTAAACACCACCCCCAGCCCACTGCCCAAACCCACCCACATCCTGAAGGAGTGTGTAAGCACACACCCCCCTAAGGAACCCCCCACCCTCCAGGTCCGTCTGGGGTAGGAAGGACCTACTTGGCCAGCTGCTTCTCGGCGTCGGCGCAGAGCTCCAGCAGCCCCATCAGCACGGCCGAGACGTCCATGTAGGGCTCCCAGACGGTGAATCCACGGCCGATGAGGTCGATGGCAGTCCTGCGGATGGTGCTGTGGGCAGGCAGCTTGGGGCTAGGGGGCTGCAGCAGCAGGAATGTCAGGGCCTTGCCTGGGGGAACAGCCGGAGGGGACACGGTCACCGGGGGCACCGGTGGCACCGCACCAGCCAAACTGTGTGCCCCGCGCCCCGACTCAGAACGGGTCAAAATGGGAAGAAGGACCCAAAGGAGATTATTCCCTTCAGCCAACACTTGCTAGGAAGCTCCTGAGAAACCTCTTGTGTTATTAACACAGGTGTTAAAACCTTCTCGGGAGAAAAAGGTACATCGGGTTTGAGAGGATGCCTAAGGGAAACGAGCTTAAAAGTTTAAACTTGGGAAAATCTCCATTAAAATAAACCATGGTGAGGTTGCTCATTTTGGCCTCAGTATCTTAGCAGCAGGCAGCAGCAGTTCCTCCCAGATGTGCTCAGCTGAGTGAGAAGCAGCAAAAAGAAGCCAGATTCCACCAAACTCTCCCCCAGACAACTGCTCATTTCCATGTGTGTCTTCAGCCCCTGGCCGTGGGTGACTGAGGAACCGGGCACATGATTTTACAGCCAGAGTTTTGCAAAAGGCACTTCCAGGTGCTGAGTGCCAGGGGCATGGCATCACTGCTGCTTGGTCTGGGATAGGGATGGAAGGATTTGTAAGGACTCCCCATCACTTTGTCCCAGGATGCAGAGTGGGATGGTGTTTGGGACCACCTCTGCTCCCACATCTCAGCAGCTGCAGAACCACACCTGGGGTTGCTGCTGAGGGAGCACTTGACAGCCCGTGGGCATTTAAATAATACCTCAATTAATAAAACCCTCAGTTCTGATCACCATTCTGCATACTGAAGCAACACGATTAATAATTTCATATAACAGACTGCTTGTAAGAATAATGACTACATATAAATGTGCAGAAAGGTTTAAATAAGCACCATTCACAGATAAAGATTATTTATCATTATCTCTACATAATTATTTGTTACTCCTTAATAATATTAAGTTAGCTTGCTATTGTGGTAAAAGATTGACTTAAACGGGTTTTCCTTTAGTTTTCAGAACTGTCCTCTATGAGCTGCTTGTTTTGTTTATTTAATAACCCCCTGGACACTTCTAGCTGACAGAAAAGCCCCCAGCAGCCACGCTTCTATAGTCCCTTCACACTGACCCCTTCCACCTGAGCAATGGAAGAACTGGAACTTTCTTCTTGAAGCACATAGCAGGCCACGAAGCTCTAGTTTGCATCCCAAATACAAGAACCTTATTAAAACTTGTGACTCCCCAAGCATGACTACAATGAATTACACCTTCCTTTTCCAGAGGAATCCTCCCAGCACTGCTCCTGCTGACACCTGCCTCGTGTAAATTGAGCCCAGGAAAAAGATGAACTAAACAGAAGTCTGTCTGCTGCCTGTTTCTCAGCCTGGACATCTTTGTTTAAGCTTTGACTTGGCTTAAATGAACGAATTAATATTGACAAAAACATCAACTAAGCTAATGAGTTGTTAGTTAAGGCAATAAACATGTCACATTAGAGTCAGCGCAGTAAAGAGGTAATTAGCCCTGGAAAAGCTCTGCTGCTGGGGGCTGCAGAGACCCTTTGCTCTTCACCTCCCAGCCCACTGGGCAGTGCAGGAGCACCCCTGTGATGGGCATGGCCCAGGATCAGCCCCTGGGCAGCCCTCCATCACACCTCCCCCCTCAAAACATGGGCTAGAGAAGAGGTACTGAAATCCATTTCCATCCTGGAAATCCAAATAGCACCATACTCACTAAGCAAAATAAAATACTATAAAAAAAAATCTGCCCTAGTAAAACTAAGTTTTGATGACTTAGACATACCCTCTGTTAGAAAAAGGCATTGAGAAACAAACCAGCAAAAGCTCATTCTGATTGAGAATTTGGGTGTGACTGGGCAGGCAGAATGACTCCAAGTGGTAACTTCACAGAAGCATAGCTGAGGCAAGGACACTGCCAGATAAATTAGTACTAAAATCTAATTTTGTTCCAAATGCTTTATTCTGCGTTGGTACGTGAACACCACAAGCACAGGAAAATAAAACAAGTGGCACAGGAGGACACCCACAGCTCAGATGATGTGATCTTGCCCCTGCCCACATCACCAGTGCCAGGGAGTTGCCACCTGAAGCACCAAACCCAGGGTGGCTCTTTCTCAAGCAGTAGAGAAGAATCAAGTTTTGACCCCAAGTACTGAAGTGCTCACTACATTTAGGACAGAGACAGTGGATCTGCCAGTTCTCTGAAACTATTTCTGGATATCCTCTCAGGAAACATCCCTGTGACACCCACAGATACCCCCCAAAAGCTGTTCGCAGAGCTAACAAGCTGCCTCCTTCCCCATCTGTTTGCTTCAGCACTAAAAGAAGGGGTTGAGTTTTTGATCCTGATGCCATTTTTATTACTGAAAACTCAACGTGAATACTAAAGCTTACCCCTTATTTTCCATGCATATAGCCCCTTGGATTTCTACAATGTCTTTCCTTGCACAGTCTCCAGAGCTTTGACCACATGACATCAGTCAGCATTGTTATCCCCATTTTGCCGACAGATTTTAAAAAATTAAATAATTTGCTCAGGGAAATCAATAGGACAGGCATGAACTAGACACTGATAACTCTCAGTCTCATTCTTGTAATTTGCCATGAGATCAAATTCCAACTAAATAAAAATGATGGACTCCAAGACCATGGTTTAACTTGTTTTGCATCTTTTTCTTTTACATAAAATGATAAAAAGTGAAGAATCACAGATGTAATATTTTCAGTCTGCCCTCTCTCCCTGTCGCTGTGGGCTTAGTGTTTTTCTACAAGAAATTAAACCAAACTGATGATTTTTTATCTGATTTGACAAACACCTGTGTGAAATACTAAGAGAAAGACAGAAATAGAGATTTGCATAGCTGGGTTAAAAATCCATATCCCTCAATCCCTTCCTGTTCCTAGTGCAGTGAATTTTTATTACATATCTTTCCTCATCTATTACACCCTTGGTGTAAAACCAGAGGATATTTTTAGGCCTAAATTTAAAAATAGTTGTATTATTTGAAGGATTTTAAAAATAGAGATATAATGAAGTTACACTCGAAGTCAAATTTCCTAATTTTCACTGTATTTATTTTTGTTATTTTTTTCTTTAATACAATTCTGCCACACATTTTGTCTCCTGACCCTGTGCTAGCAGAGACTGCCTTTTTGCTGATGATGCCTGCAAGCCATTTAAATATCATTCCTGCAACAGGTGCAATGTCTGCAACTTCTAAAGTGGTTTCAGGGCTGCGATGAATGAGGAGGTTTGTACTTCCTTCCAGAAGTGTGGTCTTAGAGCACAGAGAGCACTAAGGAGTTACTGTGCATGCCAGGGATGAGGCTGCATTTTATTCCAAGCAGGAACTGATTGGGAATTCAGTGCGAGTTGTTCCCGTGTGAAGGCAGGAAAGCAAAGTGGCTGAACAGCAGAAGTTGGAGTTAGCAAAAACATATGTTTCAAATTGTATTTATGACTTGCTCTAAGTCCTTGTGCTCATTTCTGTGGAAAAGGTGAGTGCTTGTAAAAGCAGAAAAGTGGGAAGAAGGGCAGGTGGAGGCAGGGAGAGTTGGGGATGCAGCACACACCAGCAGGACACTGCCATCTCCCAGCCCTCCACAAATTTATAACAACCTGTCAGGGCTTTGAAAATGGAATGTTTCTGCAGTGCATACAGAACCTGGTGCTGTACTACACAGTGAAGATTTCATTTTTTAACAATAGAAGAAAAAAATTTGTTTGCTTTGCCTTGTGTCTGATCAGAAAGGAGGTGTCCTCACCCACCCCAAAGACTTCAAAACATCAGAAATGTGATTTAATCCAAAGGGGAACGTTTCCTCCATGCTAATTACCCAGGTAAATTCTGGAAAGGTAACAGAGTTTTTACCAGCCAGTACCACCAGTACCAGCTGCAGTAAATTGCCTGTGTTTCCAGTAAACTGAGTTACACCTTTTACTTTTCACATGAGGTGCCCAGACAGCACGGAATATTCCTAAGCAGGGCCAGATGAACCCTGGCCCTACGTCCTTTTAGAACTCTGTAAGATTCAGATGTAATTCAACAGAAAGGGAGACAAAGGAAAAAGAAGAAAATGTTTATAGTAGGTGCTTTCCCTGGCTTTTCAGGCTAACTCTGGCCTAGTTAAACCCACCTAACAATGCCATTTTTCTTCCTCTCAGAACCTGCAGTGGGGGAATCAAATGTGAAAGCAAGATCAATTCTCTTCCAAGACAGAAAATGAGTTTTAGATCAGACTTGTTTCAATTTATGGAGAGAACCCAACTATGCTGGCTTAAATGCATTCTTCCTCTAACTATGAAATTATATTACCATGCTATAGAAAGAGTAAACTATCATTATTTTAATCCAAAATTTGTTTATAATCTAGCAGGAAGGAGAAAGCCAATATGACTTGAGCCATAACTGTGCATTGAACCTTGTATTTTTGTTCCTGTTAATTGCATAATTCCATTAAACCACACTATTTATTTTAATCTAAATTATATAATGTTTCCTAAAGAAAGCTATCTCCATACAAATGACCATCATTTCATAGGAAATAGCTGCTTTGTCCATCACAGTGCTGACCAAACTATACGTGAATCATTTGAGTTTTCTCCTGTTACACATAATTGCAATGAATTTTCTTAAGCAGACTGGACACCCCCTGACCTGCCTAACAGTGGAAGATGCACAAGAAGCAATGAAATAAATCAAGTCAATGCCACAACTTGTAGGAGTCTGGGATCACAACTTCACCTCCTCACAGCCTGCCAGTCCTTAGAGGGCAGCTACAGAGAGGACAGAGACTCTCTCTTCACAAGGAGCCACAAGCAAAAGCCAAGGGGCAACAGTTGCACCAGGGAAGATTTCATGTTGACACAAGAAAGGGGCTTTTTTACAATGCAAACAATCGTTCCCTGGAACAACCTCCCCAGGGACACAGCAGAGTCCCCATTGCCAGAGGTTTTCAGGATGCAGCTTTCAAGGGCTGTTGTAATTTTTCCTGCTGCTCTCCGTAGTGATTTACTCCCACCAGCTGTGGGGCCTCAGCTGGGAGAGGATCCCCAGTGTGACCCTGCAGTCACACAGGTCTGGGCTGGTTATGTGCTCCTGTGCTGTGGCATTTCACACAGATGGATGCAAAAGCTTCTAACAAGCAACAGACAATGGTGATTTTCACATGTCTCTTACTCAGCACATCCCACCTTCTTCCCAATGAATGTAAGAGCTTCCAGCAAAGACTAGTAACTAGAAAAAAGGTCAAGAAAACCCCCAAAACAGTTAAAAGAAATAATTTCCAATAATTATAAACCTAAGCACTAATCAGCTAATCCATTGTAAATCCAAACCCCTGCCAGCTGCCTGGACAGCAATATTATGCTGCTTCTATTTCTGTATTTTCTCCTACACTACTCCTTCCCAAGATGAGCAAGTTAAATAAGTCCCAGGTGTTTCCTGGCTTTATGGTTATTATCACACCTATCTGTAGAGATGGCAAAACTCAGATTCCTCTCCTTGTCTGCTAAGGATGCTTGCTTTAGCACCTGCAACCCTAATGAAGGAATAATGGGTACTGTGAACTAAGTTAGTTTCTGGGTTCCTCTCCCTCATTACAAAGGCAAGCAGCTATTATTAAGAAGTTATTCTGAAGTGTTCTTTTTAAACATGCAGGCTACTGACTGCCAATGTTTGGGCACTATTTTCTCAGCTCCATACAGTGCTGTATGTAGGAATAATCCAGCCCAGCACACAGGTAAGAAGCCCTGCTTGTCCTAAGCTTTGCTCCCTCTCCCTGGAGCTGGACCTGCCTTCCCAGGGAATGTCCCAGGGCTGCTCCAAGCAGCCTGCAGGGCTCTGGGCAGCCGAGGTCAGAGGAACCAATACAGTCTCCTGAATTTTTATTACCCCCAGCAGGGTGAGAGGCTCAGAGCTGAGCTGTCACTTAGGGAGCTGTACAGACTGCTGGAAACGTGACCCACGGGGGCTTGTTTGGTGCTGAACCTTCCTTGTAGCACGAACACAAAGAATAGAGGCTTTGGTTCAGCAAGATACAGCCCTTTACCATAGGCAGGATGTTAAATATGCAAGACCAAAATCTCTGATTAAAAATACACAGTTACAATTAACTCTCCTTCTATAGGATTTGGGGGAAAAGGTGAATTTCATTTCTAGGATTTGATTTTCTTGCTAAAGCCACAAACAGATTTAAATTAGGGCATAATATTCGCCACAGAGATCGACTGCTTTTCTGCCATGAGGATTGACTTTTTTCTAAACATTATCTCTAAGGCTAAGATATAGATTTTCATAAACCACCATTTTTCCTTTTTTTTTTTTTTTTTTTTTTTTTATTTATTATTTTTCCTCCAGGGACAAAATTCTGCTCAAGACAGTGATCTAATCGCATGAACTCAGGAAAAAAAAGCACCCTTTAGACTGACAAATACACTGAATTTCACAGCTGAACTGAGGCTTACAGAGCTGAAGCAGAAGAACGATGTCCTGGAGCAGAGGATCCATGCAAACCCGAGCAGCTCTGTGCCTAAGTGATGGAGAGCCCAGCCCAGCCTGCACTGCTTGCTGGGGATGACAAACCCCCTGATTTGCTTTAATCACTCTGCTGTGGTTTTGGTTTTGCTTAAATTAAGTTACAGAGCGTGTTTGCCTAATGTGCTCTGAAAGGCTGCTGCTCAGGTGCTCTCCTGATTTATTGCTGCTGCAGGGGCTGATCCCCAGCACTCCCTGGGCTCTCTTAATTGCTGCTGCCCACTCAGCCAATCAGCTCTCCAGCGGGTGCATACGATTAGTGGGGACCAACCTCCTCATCCTCATCTTCATCCTCCTCGCCCCAGTGGCAGCTCCAATCTGTTCACCATACAGAACCACGGGAGCAAAGGACGCTAGCAAAGGTTACAGGGCAGCTGATAAAGCAAAATCTCCTCTGTTCACCCAGACTCCCGTGTTTATCCCATGCTAAATTCTGGGGTTTGGGATACTATACCAAAAAAAATCCCTAATGCTGGAAGCCCTGATTGAACAAGCTTCACACCCCAAGTCATCTGGTGCTTACTTATTGGTGTGTGCCTGCAAAAGGGTAAAAATGGATCACAAAGCCCCAGCACACCTTGAAAGGTAAATCTCTGGCACACACGCAGACACAGCTCCAGGAGCCACAGAATTATTGTGAAGATAAATATACTGCTCAAAAAAGGCATTCTGAGGCTGGGGGGATGAGACTGGGAGAAGATACTGCTGCGTGGTGAAGCCTGAATATTAGGCAGTAAATCACACAAAAGAAGCAGAAATCCCAACTTGAAGAAAAGAACAACACTAGCAGTGTCTCGTCCTCTTTGTACAGCAACAGCCCTGACCCAGAACCAGAGACCTGGCCATGAGCCCCACTGCCATGAGCCCCACTGCCCCCCACTTATCCTCCCAGTCCCCCCAGCTGTGCCAGCGCTGCCCTCACCCTCGGGTTGGGAAAACATCAGGTGGATGCAGATCCCTGCTTCAGCCATGGATCTGTTACACTCACAGTTTTCTTGATGTTGTATTTGCTTTGAAAAATAAGTGTTTTCATCCTAAGCTACTGACTTCACCGTTTTGGCTGAGGGTTTCCAGGGACATGGCTGGACAGTCCAAGGGTGACTGCTCCAAGGTGTAACAGTTTACAAACAGGGCTCTGCAGTGGGAGAAGGCAGTACAGCCCTTCACAGTCATGCAGACTTGTTTATTTCTATTTCTGTTCAGAAACATCACTTGCTGCCCCCCCTGCCCACCAGGCCAGAAGGTCAGGGACATCAGGCCAGGGAGTTGGGACATCATTAAAAAGCAGCAAATGGCTCCAGGAACCTAACGGCTGTTGAGCTGATAAAATCCCAAAAGCAGCAGAGCTGGAGGGGCTGCCAGGGTAATGTGGAAACCCTGGAATTGGCTTTGGAAGGAGGTACCACCCAGAGCCTGCAAAGGCAACGTAAATAACTCAGTCTGTGAACATGCTGTCACATATGACACTGCCTGAGTTAAAGGGCAAAACACTTATCGTTAATAACGATATTGATGGCAGGTGCTTTGAAAAATACACTGCATTAACAGAAACAAGTATTTTCATATTCAGGACAGAACAGTCATTCAGATTTATCAGCCCATTAACTTTATAAACACAGCATTAGCTGCAGTTAAAGTGTGATGTGGTGCATCCGTAATGAGAAATTCTATGGGTGGCATTTTATAATTAAATATCTCATGAACTAGTTGTAAGGTCAACAGAGATTAATGCAGGATGTCGGGCAAGGTCACCGCATGGATTTCTAGAGAATTCCACCCTCTCAGGAAGGGTCACAGTTATTATTTTCTTAAATACAATAAATCACAGTGTGCACAATTTATACAGCAAAAACTCTGCACGCGTTAACAGTGGGAATGAAGAAGTAATTAATTCTGATAACTCCTTTGGAAACAGCAGCCACTGTGGCTTTAGGCTGGGTGACTCCCAGCAGGCAGCTGCTGACAAAGGCTGAGAAGTAAGAAGTTATCACACCTTAGAGCAATGGGGAGGAGAGGAACCACCAGTAATGCTCTGCTGGGATGTTGTGCCCTGGGTGCCTGGAGTGGCTGTGGTGGAAACGCCTCAAAACAAAGCTGTGCCCAGCACCACACCTGGTGGTGAAGCACTGGCATGGGGGAATGACCCCACCAACAGCAAGACCTGTGCCATGACTTCTTGGCAACCTCTTCTTGTGGTGTGGCTAATTGGACGTTCAAGATTTCTCATCTTTACCTTTCCCAGGAAAAGGATATTTTAAAGGAATGTCTTGTACTGCAGTCTGACCACCCCTTCCTGCCCCCCCAAGCCCCAGAGCGAGGGGAAGTAGTACCCTGGGCTACTCACATGTGTGCCTGGCCAGGGAATAATTTGATCCACCGCTGGTCAACCCAAAGCCCTCAGGAATCTGACTGGAGCTACGGGGCCGGGTGAGCAGTTTTGGGGGCTCAATCTCAGCCCCAAACTCTGCCCCAATCACACCCAGCAGCACGATGGCTGTGGCTTGCTTGCGTCTCTCTTCGTAGGACGTGGATATCTTCTTCATTTGTGGCAGACCAGACAGACAACCTAAAATGGAAAGTAAGAAATAAAATATAATACAATTTACAATAAAAATCAAAACCGGGGATTATTCCTTAATACTCCAAACCACAGCGTGGTTCCCAGATTTAAAAAAAAAAAAAAAAAAAAAGGGGGTTTCCAGGTAACTTAAATTCCCCCTTCAGGACAGGTACTGCCCTTGCCAGGACTTTCAGCTGCTGGAGATGATTCCCATTTAACTTCTCAAAAACCTACAAGGCACCACAAAAGTCTAACTACACCTATTGCAAGGTCTGTCTTCAATGACACCCTCCCTCCAGAAACTGTCAGCATCTACCAG
Organism: Florisuga fusca; assembly: GCA_038090715.1. Taxonomy (NCBI): domain Eukaryota; kingdom Metazoa; phylum Chordata; class Aves; order Apodiformes; family Trochilidae; genus Florisuga; species Florisuga fusca. The sequence continues at coordinate 1,268,261 of JAAWXA010000050.1, forward strand.
CAAAAAAGAGCCACCAGAGAATTGTCTAATTTCATATTTGCATTTGTTCAGATGATAAAAGATCAGTAGGATTCTGTGCCTGCTTGGGTTTTGTGAAAATTGTTTTTTTGCTTCCTTCTTGTTAATTTTGAAGTTGTGTAACAAGATGTGTTATTGTTGTGGGATTTTTTTGTTTTGTTTTTTTAAGAAAAATAATGTTTTTAAATGAGAACTTGTTTGTATTATGTAACAGAATCTTAGTTTAGGATCCATCAGCACATTCAGATTCTTACTAGATTTTTTTCTGCTAATTTATGCTATTAAACTAAGCTATTATTTTTTCACACAAATGCTATTTTAACATTCTTAAAACCAGTGAAAAAAACCCTCATCAGTTTATGAATTTTAAATAAAAGTGAAACGTACATCATTAACGTGATACAGCCCAGGGGTTTTGAATTTCACTAAGCAGATAAACTGTATTTTTTGTTCAGCAAAGGAAAAAAAAAATTTGAAGAAATTGACTGGGATGAGAACACTGCATTCATTTACTCTGACAGGTACAGGTCACTTTTACCTCTAATACTAATTCACAGCATGCTAGGAAATGCCCTACCACACATTTCTACAAACATTTTAACCCTTTCTCCAGCCCTGCTCTCAGCTCTTTGCCACCAAGGGGACAGCACCACCTGGCACTGAGCAGGACTCGCTGGGCTCAGGGATTACCAAAGAGTGAATTAGTGCCTGGCAGGGCACGTCTCTCTGCTAATGACATTCTCATGGCTCGACAGGAAATAAGAGTATTTCCTTACAGGAAACCTAACCAAATTTTAGCCCCTGTGTTACAACATCATCCTCGTGCAGGTGCCCGTGTTGTGGCAGTGGCAGTGATGTGCCAGGCAGAAGGGAGAGAAAAACAAGGGAAAGCTCAACAATGGTAGGGGAGAAAAAAAAAAAAGGGAAAAAAAAAAAATCAATAGGAACTGCCTTCAGAGAAAGAAGGATGAAAGTGGGCTGCAACAGACAAAGCAAAAAAATATCCCGGTTCAATTGTTTAGCGCTCGTTTACCCCCCCCTCGGGAACACCTGCTTAGGGTCCCCTGCACCTCNAGAAGATACTGCTGCGTGGTGAAGCCTGAATATTAGGCAGTAAATCACACAAAAGAAGCAGAAATCCCAACTTGAAGAAAAGAACAACACTAGCAGTGTCTCGTCCTCTTTGTACAGCAACAGCCCTGACCCAGAACCAGAGACCTGGCCATGAGCCCCACTGCCATGAGCCCCACTGCCCCCCACTTATCCTCCCAGTCCCCCCGGCTGTGCCAGCGCTGCCCTCACCCTCCCTGCAGCCTCCCCACGGCACCCAGGGGCTCAGAGCCACTGGTGGGTGCTTGGCAACCCCCGTGTGCCCCCACGCAGCCCCTGCCCGGGCTGTCCTGTGCTCCTGGGTGTCCCTGCTCCTGGGTGCCAGTACCATCCACCTCCAGCCCAGGTGCTCAGCCCCATCCCGTGACACTGCAGATCAAGATGGATCGGCACCAACTCCCGGATTCGAGATTGTTTTATACCATTTAATTTAGTTTCTTCCCCTGCTTGGCTGAGCACAGCCCTGGTTATGGATTTCTATTCTAATGGGGTGCAGCAGGCGCAGGAGCGGGCGGCGGAGCAGATGCTGGAGCAGGGGCCGGCGGGATGCTGATCAATAGGCGAGGGCTGACCCCGGCTGAGCTGCCCGCGGCTCCCAGCCCGGGAAGAAAGGAAGAGCCAACACATGTGCTGCTTCCAGTAGGAAATTAAACCGCGGGGGCACTCGGCTCTGCGCCTCCCCCCCGCCCGCCTTTCATTTGATTACAGCAATATGAAGTTAACCCTTCAGCACAGCCCGGCCGAGGGACTGCAGAGCACCCTGCGGGTCACCCGCCCGCTTCAGCCCAGATGGAGAGGCCAGGTTCAAACACCAATCCCTTCCCCACCCACCCACCCACCCCCGCCCGGTCAGTCTGGACATCCCTTCCTTCCACAAGGAACCCCGGGCCCAGCCGAGGGCTCCTGGGGCTGCCTGGATCATTCCCGGGCTGCCCGGATGATTCCCAGGCTGCCCCCAGCACTCCAGCATCCAGATGTGGAGGAGATAACTCTTTGTTAACCAAGCAATAAATTCCAGCCCGAGCAGGATGGAAAACACTCCTGGTTTCATTAGTGATCCCATGCACCATCGTCTTCATCCCACTCACTGCAGCAGCCAAGGGTTTTCTACCTCAAAAAAACCCCAAAACCAACAACCCAAAACAAACCCAAATCCAAAAAACAAACAAACAAAACCAAAAAACCAAACCAACAGCAAAATAATCCCCAAATCAATGAAATCCCAGCCCTCTCCCCCCAGCAACATCCTTTCCCAGAATCTCTTGATAAGAGGGGAAAAAGAAAACCAAAACATTTTTGCCGTTACATTTCCTTACCAGCAGAAACACAACTAATTGTAACCATTTCCTACAAATAAACTGACACCCGTTTGGGAGATTTGAAAATAATGTCTATGGAAGTAGTCCTCGCTACAGTTTCATTTGTCTCATGAAAATTTGGTATTTTCTCACAACAACGTCCCTCCATTTAATCATGCTAAAGGGTGACACAGAGATCCATTTTCTTGACAGGACGGTTGATCACCCTTTCACAGGCAGAAAATTAATAACCCCAAATAGCTCTATGTGGAAAACAGAAGCTGCGCTGGCAAAAAGACAAAAACCTTCTACATTTTAGGTGTAAAAATAACACATTTCTGCATCCACACACGGAGAGGGAAACCTCACCCTGTGGGGTTTGCTACAGACAAAACAACCATATTGAATATTTCAAAATATCTCAGTTTGAGAACGTAACATCCACAGCTGCTTAGAGGAGACAGCTTTACAGATAGCACCAAGCACCTCTGTGAAGTGTTTAAAATATGGGTAAAATATTTCAGAAGTTTAAATTGTTTAAAAGGCTGTGAGATATCGATCACTTCATTTAAAAAGCAGTCAGAGAGTACAGCCACGAGGGCAGGATAAATTTAACAGTTTGAAGCACTTTACTAAATAACTCTAAAGATCATGTTAATTGGCTTTGCACAGTTCTTGGGTAAAATTAATTTTATCCTAGCTTACAATAAAAGGATTAAAAGACAAATTAAGTTCTCCAGGTTTAACTGGAATGGGAATCAATGGATTTGAATTAAGGCTGAAGAGGGTTTTATGAGAGCTGGCCTGCTCCCAGCCAGCAGATACCTGCTGGTAGGCACCCAGTGATGGCACCCCCAGACTGGATTAGGTATTTGAGCCACCCAGCAGTGGGTGTCAGAGCCATTTATTGCTCCCAGACTGGTGGTTTGAGCATGGCAGGGTGGCCCCTGGCACCTCAGTCCCCCAAACCCCTGCACATCCCTGTTCCACCTCAGGGCCACCTTCCTGGGCAGCCAGCCCCTCACCCTGGGGATTGCCCTTCTGTCCATCAGATTTTGAAAATACAGAGTGTATTTGAAATGAATTCAATAATTTTCTCAGGACCACAAACGTACTTTGTATAAATGTGGCAGAGAAGTCAGCCCTTGCACACGGTTTGGTATTTTGGGAGCAGAGAGAAACCAGCAACCAAAACCCTCTTGATTTTTGTCACCACTCACATCCCCAGCACTGAACGAGTCACTGTTGACAACAGAAAACTTGCCAAGTGAACTCCATGAAAACCATTGTCACTTTCCCCCCTCCTGCCTGCCAGGTCTCTCTGAATTTCTTTTGTTAATTTTCCCCTTTATTTCTGAAGGGGGAAGCTGTAACTGGGCAGGGTGGAAAAAAAGATTTCTACCCTTCTTTTCTTTTCCTGAAAAAAATTATCATTACTAAATTCAGAAGAGCCTCCAAAGTCAGACAGCAGGGAGGAAGGGCACACAGACCAAAATGTGGTAGAGCCAGGACTCACTGGCAGCAGCCAGGGAAGCTCTTCACCCCTGGAGCTGCCCCGGCTGCTCTGCACTCTGCTGGATGTTATAGAAGAACACACACGAGCTATGCAGATTTGCTTACGTGCATCTTGGCTGCAAATAATTTAAAACACATTTCTCAATGTCAACTGCACTACTTTCTTACAGTAAATAAATTTACCAAACACTCTGCAGGTGACCTCAGAAGGAAAGAGCAAAAGACTTTTCTCCAAGTCTTCCTGAAGCATGCCTACAAAATATTTCCCTTCACCGCTAATTGTTCAGCACTCCTGAAGCAGTGACAGCCATGCAAGGGGTCTGCCTAGATGTCTAGTTTTTAAGATTACATACAGACAAACAAATACAGTAATTTCAGCACCTCCTGAAAGCTTTCAGAGCCAGAAAGTTCACAAGAAATCAGGACTGAAAATTGCTATAAAGAAATAAGAATAACAGAAAGCCACCGCGAGGAAAAGGCAGGAACCAATCTGTTTGAGCTAACCTCAGGAAAACCGGTTATTGACTAGGAAGATGCCGTTAGGAAAAGCAGATTCCTAGCTGGGAGGCACAGCCATTCCTGCATCCACAGCTCCCTCCGCTGGCACCGCAGAGGAGGCTCCGCCGGGACCACAGCACCGACCGGGGCGAAGGATGCTCGGGGCTGGGAGAAGGGGGGCAAGAGCCACCTCACCTGATCCCGCTACTTGCGCCTTACTCTCCATAGGTTGCTAAAAAAATAGTCAGTGGCTCCAGACTGTCTCTTCTCATCTCAAGAGTTCGGCTTACTTTGGAATAACCACCTTGTTTTTAAAAGAAAATTAAATACCTTCCCAGCAGCCCCTAAAGCCTCCTCCAAAGACACGCCAAAGTCCAAGCCATCTTTGTCAAGATTTAACTGACACAATCCTTCTCCTTCCACTTATGAAGAAAAAGGTAAATATATATAAAGCTTTTTCTTTGGAGCAACTGATTTTTACTTTCAGCCCTTTGCTCACTGCTAGTGAAAAAAAAGTCTGCAAATATGGATAATTCACACATTCCTCAAGTTACAACACTTGCATCTTATAAACCAGGGAAATTCTAGTGTCTTCAGTATATTTATGAAATACACACGAGTGCAGACCAAAAGCTCACCTATTTTGTGAGACTGATTTTTTTTTTCCCCTACCATGTTAATAATGTATATTCCAACCCCAAGAGCCAATAATTGCCCGGTGAGCACGCAGAGGAATTTGGCAATACAGTGGGCAAAGAGCTCAGCTGTGATTGCTAACTCATATTTCTCTTCTGTGATTATCAGCCAGTCTTTACTTTTTTAACCTTTGCTGTTTTCATATTCCTGCACACCGGGCTGTTCCAGGAAGCCCACACAAGAGGGAGAATCAAAGCTCGATTTCCAACAGTATCTTCTTCATTAAGACATAACACAATTTGTAATCAATCTTTTGGCTGTTCCTATAATTGAGATGAGAACCATAAAAGATTAAAACCAAACTGTACTGCAGCTTTATCCAGGTATAGTTGAAATGCGTGCTGTTTGAGTAAGATTCACGCAAGAAAATAATCAGAGGCACCTCACTGGCATAACAATTTGTATTTTTCAATTAAATCTCTTGCTGCATTCTATAAAGATATCTGCCAAAAACAAACAAACAAAAAAAACCCCCACAACAACAAAAAACCAAACAACACAACTGTTAGACAGAGAAGGAAGACAGAAAAAAAAACCCCAATTAATTTTATGAAAATTTCCTGCACGTTCCATTATTGCAATTGGTAAAATACACACATTTTAAACAGAGACACATGTTCAGATCCTGAAAGCTGACTTGGTAAAACCACTTGAAAATAAATTTAGGTAAGGATCAGCAAAATAACAGCTCTGGAATAAAAAGAAAAGCTGGTTTGGGGGGCTTTGTTTTGTTTTGGTTTTCCTCCTGCAAAGCTCTCCTCCCTACTGGCAAGCTGAGCTGATTTATCTGATAATTCCTGTCTTGCTATTTTCTTTTTTGTGTCTGCAGAGAAATATTTGAAAAAATAGAGTTCTGCTACTACTGGAAAAAAGGGAAATCTTTAAATTTTTTTTTCTAATATTTCATAGAGCATGTAACAACTGACGAGCCTAGTGACTAAGTATCAGTAAGTCACATAGCTTTGTAATGTTAGGGCAGGACACTTTCTGGTTTGCTTTTTGACAACACATTCCCTGTGTGATGCCAGCAACTGGGTTCTGTGCAGCCAGCCAGCTGCAGCAGCTTCAAAAGAGGGGAGAATTGTAAACATTTCACGGGGAATAATATTTATTGGGCAAGTGTAGGATATTAAAGACGAAAGGAAAAAAGAGTTCCTCTTTGTTCAGCCTTTCACATAAGATCCTGCCTGAATTCCAAGGGTCTGACCCCCTGGGTGAGACCCCTGTGGGGGTCAGAGCCCCCAGGTAAATCCCCCCGTGCCTTAGCCCCATGGCACGCCGTGCAACAGGCTCCCAAGAGATGGCGATGCAGTTGCTGACCAAACCTGGGAGCTGGGGGAGAAGGGAAGCTGTGTGCACCTGCTGGCCTACAACCCCAGCCTTGCACAGCAGCCTGAAGGGTTAAGGCACTGATTTTCTTCTGCATAGGTGGTGCTATTTTAAGCCAATAGTGTGTTTAAATCCACACCAATGGAATCGATACCGCGCTGCTCTACTCAAGGTGAGACCAAATAAACCTGTCGGAAGCTCTGAGAAATAGGCTTTGCAGTACAACCCCAGTGCTAAGTGCCTTTCAGCCCAGAGACCTGCCATTAAATAATCATTAGCCATCAGTCATCCTTCCTAAAAAGCTCCACATCCCCCCGTGCCCATCAGCCTTTTGGGATGGTCCCGCCGCTCCCCGGCAGGCACAGCGCCCGCACCCACCAGCCTCTTCCAGCCACCCAGCACACCCCAAAATTGTACAAAAGGAGCTTTCAAATCACTCAGCTTTATCTTGCAACAAGACAAAAGACAAACACGTATTTGTGCTTCCCCACACACCCTGGCTCTCCCAAAACCCAGCTCCTGGGCAGCTGCAGGCGTTGCGATGGCAGGCAGCGATAGCGGATGTGCATTAATTACTTTCATACCCTTATAGATACTCATCTGTCCTCACTGCCATTTTGTTTTGCAGTAGGAAACACTGACCTGAGTGCCAGCTATTCCTCTGGAAGGAGGCTATACAGAACCAGCAGCAAACAGATTTCACCTGCCTAACTGCAGACACTGAAGCTGCCATTGTCACTCACCATCTGTCTGTCAGGTGCCAACCACAACCCCCACTCCTCCCCAGTTTAACAGTTACTGAATACCTGAAGCAAGCAAAGCAACAACCAATTTCATTTTGGAATACACAGATGTGGAGGCTAACCTGTTTTTTTCACAGCAGCAAACGCTCCTTTTTTTCACTAATGCTTTGTGAGCTGTGCTGAAAGCATCTCTTCGTTTTCCAAAAGCAGCAAAGAGATTAGCTGCTCCTTCAGTTTGCACGTGTTCTCACCAGCAGGCTCAGCTAAGCAACCACCAGCTTCAACTACTTTAATTCTCTTGTAAGCCATACAGCCCAAAGTGTTAAATAACTTCAGAATAAATTTTACCACAGTGACAACTGCCTGGTGTAGCAGATCTGAAAAGCAGGCAGCACTTTGGGGGCGATTGTCCCCTAAACTTGCTCTTCCATTTCTACATGCAGTGTGCTGAATTTCCCAGACATCTGTATTTCTCTCCATCGCTATCTACATAAACCAGTCAGAACTAAAAGCCTTTTCAATGTCCATCCTAACTTTTCAAAATTCTGGTTATAATCAGTCGAATGTCACCTCTGCTGAGGGAAGTTTTGATGCACAGACTCGGGGCTCTGGAAGCAGCCAGGCTCACTGCAACCCTGCCCGACACTCCCAGCTGAGCAGCACAGAATCCATTTTGTCTTTGACCATTTCCCTGCTCTCAGCTCTGCCAGGAAGCAGCATCCTCACCCATTTTGTGCTCCCGGAGCTGCAGCACAGTGAAATATTCCCTCATAAAAAGAGCAGCACTGCAGGAGAGAAAATCCCAGCACACTGCATCCACCTGGAAGGGTGGCTGCAAACAGGACCTGAGCCAGGGAGAAAAGTGCATTTTCTACCTGAGTTCAGCAGCCTTAAGCACATTAGAGTGATGCCGGTCTTACAGGTCTTGAAATGTGTGTGACACCTCTGAGCAATTTGATAACTCTACCATTAAATTATAAATAATGTGTAATTCCATCAGGGAAACCAAGAATTACAGATCAGCGAGATGCTGCACTATTAACAGTTGTATTAGAAATAACTAATTTATACAGAACTAAAGCCAGATAAATGTAAGCATAAAGATCTTTTTCAACAGCATTTAATAAGCTGTTAATAAGAGACATCTAAAGAAATTTATTGTTGAGGTCCAAATCTCTCCAGCCATGACTTCAGTAAAAATGGCACAAGTTTGGACTTCACGTTCTGAAGTCTGATTATTGTTTTATTGAAAAGAACAGAAGAGCAAAATTATTTCACATTACAGTCATTTTCAAACCAAATGGCAACTTTTTTTGATGCCTTACAAAAAGATGCTGTTCCTATTGGAAATCAATAGGAAGGCAGAAGAAATTAGATAGCTATGATTTGCCAAGAAATCAATAAGAAATAGAGCAATATCAGAACTTGCGCTCTTCAGCTTTTACATATTGAAATTCAGCTTGCACGTGAGCAGAATTTTAAGATCAGGAGAATACACGTGAGGTGCCATGATATTTTTCTGACATTTCTATCATATCATGTCTGACAAATTGAAGGTACTTTGATTTTAAGACCTATCTGATTGTGACAGGTTAAAATACATTCCCACAGATTAAAGACATAATTTAATTTGAAATTATTTAATACATCCTTAAGAAGACCCTACAACACACAAAAATCACAGGCAAATATGTATTTGCAGGCACCCCCTCTGATGCTCCACATCAGCCCTCACCAGGAGGATGCAGAGGCTCCAATCTGCACCTGGGGAGCTTTTGGGGGAGAATGGTGGGTAACACTGAGCAGCACCCCACAACAGAACAAGTTTTTCCATAATGAAATGCTCAGGGGAAAAGGGAAGATTGTAGCAGTGTGACAAAGGGTTTAGACTGAGATGAGGATCTGGATTTCACCTGGATTTTTTCCTCCCCAGCTTTAGTCAACAAGCAGCACATCAGAGTCAGAGCCTTCCCATCACTCCAGGCATGTCCTGGTGTGAAGGTGTAAGTACACAAACACATTTCAGATCCCTCCTTCTGCCTACAGATGGAAGAGAATTCCATGGATACTGCCAAACCCACCTTAATATTTATTTGTTGCTTGCTTAGCAATATAGAGAGTTTTCAGACTCTTAATTCCTTAATAGTCGTACAAGTTAAATCCAAAGTGTAGTAGATTTCACCTTTCCCTGGAGTGGCTTTAAACATAACAGTGAAACCAGCCAGATTTGCTTCTCCTTTTCCAGTTGCCATGCCCTCAGCCAGCCAGGCACCTCCTGGGATGGGTCGGGGTCCCTGGGCAGGGCCCTCTCAGCCCTTTCCCCCCGGCTGCAGCCAGGGCTCCAGAGCTGAGCACAGAACACACTCTATTTGGCTTTCAGTCAATTAAGCTTTAAGCTGTCAGCAAACAAGACTTTTAAGTTAATTTTGAATCACCACAAATCAAGTTGAAGGTTGTGAAAGGGCACGCTCACATGCCGGCATGAAAAAAGGCAGTTTAATTGCCTCTGAATAGCTATTATATGCTGCAATTGGCCTATTGAATCTTAGATGATCTATTTATTTATCAAAGTGCAAAGACTTGTAAAGGAATGAAGTGTATGAACTTCAGTCATCTTCTCTCTTGCCTAACGAGGTAAAAATAAAGTTTTCACGTATAAAAGGTACTATTGAAATGATAATCTTTTAACACAGTTCAATAGATTTACATTATATTTTGGTTTTGAATAGTTACAGCTGTCTAAACTACAGCTGAAATCTGAAAAACTATTTCCAAGAGGAATGGTACTAAAGCTGGTGGCCTTGCTGTGTCTGAATGCATCACCCAGCAGTGACAGGAAAGAGAAGCTGTTTAACAGCCCTTGTGCCTCGATCAAAGAAAGCACTGGAGAGATATTTAAGCATATTCTTACAATACATTTGAATATCATTACACTATTATTAGAACCAAAGGACCTGAAAAGCAGGAGAAACAAAGTCTTTGATTGCAATGGGAACTAAAGAAGAAGAACTCAGGACTCAGAACCCCACCACGTTTCAGTACGTTGCTTTTATAACTCATGCCTCTTTAAGACTCCTGAAGAGATTGTTCTAAACCTTTTTCTTTTGACTGTAACTGTCAAACCATTTCAAATCATCGATGGAGTTGAGGAGAACACCAGACTGAAGCATTTCTGCCTCATGTCACTGAGAGGAGATGAGTGGCCAGAACACCACACTTAAGGAATAAATGTTTTTCTGAGACAAAGAGAACTAACTTTTCCCGAGCTAACACGGTTTTTCAGAGTAGCTGTGGCACAAAGGGAGGCTGCACAGCACTGGAAGATGACATCTGCCACCAGGGCAACAACAGAATTTCAGACAAGAGCCCCAGACTGGTGTTCCAAGTTCTGACACGTAATGCACACAGTGATTCCCCCTGCCATGAGGGGTAAGGACTGACACTGCTCGGGCACCCCGTGCTCAGCTGAGCTCTGCAGCACCAAACAGGTATCAGGCAGGACAGGAAAGGAAAGGAAAAAAGTTCCCTTTTCAGAGACAAACACTTGGAAATGCAGGCATGTTAGAGACTGCTTCCTGGGCTACCCTTGCAAAACCAGTATTTAACAGTGCCCACGTGGCTTTCAGGTAACTCACCAGCTTCACTGATATACATTGATGAGGTAAACATTACAAAATCTGGCAGGTTACCTGCTCCTGGGAGCTAGCTCATGCATGGCCTCTAAATTAGCACACCATGGTGTAAGTCCAGAGGTACAGAGAGAACCCTAAACGTACCTAACACATTCTGTAGAGTCCCCTCTCAAGGCAGGGCAGCTCTGCCAGGTTTTTGCCTATGCACATTAGTCAAGGAAATAGTTTGGAAACTATTTTATTCACCTTCGCCAGATATTTAAGCCAAGGTTCTATTATTTTTATTTATTTAAATATGTATATATACTTTTTTTTTTTTTCTACTCTCCAGTCAGTTTAGAAACTTCCAAACCAGTACATAAGCAGAAGGTGCCAGCCCACCCCTACCTGGCTCTGTGCAGACCCCAGCCCAGACCCCCCCAGCAGGCACCTCAGCTCCCAGCTCTGCCACACCACAACCCTCAGCTTCTCCATTCATTAGAAAACCCCCCCCCCCAGCAACCCCAGCTCCTGGAATTAGTACTGCCTGAGTGAAGCACTCTCCCAAGGCTGCCAGATGCTGCTCAGACAGATGTCAAGCCCCGAGCCCCCTCACGGGGAGCAGAGCCCTTAATGGCCTTTACTTGGTGACATCTGCTTGAGTGGCAGATGTCCATCTCTCTTCAAATACATGCAGCTTTGTTGAAAAGCCCCGTTTCCACATAAGTTACATTTCCTTAGGAAAGGAAAAAGGAACAGAGTTTTATCCAGAACTTCCTGCTTCCTTGTAGGCAGCCAGTTACAGACCCTAGGGACCCAGATTCTCAATTGGCTTGGTAGATAGTTACCTGCTAGACACATTTCTCATGGTGCCTCAGAACCCTGTTGGTATACACAAAAACCCATTTTAAAAAAAATTCTAAATGTTAAAGCTGTGTGTGAGAATTCATGTTCCATTTTAAACTGTGACAGCAAAGATGGAGAGGGAGAGAGATGAGTCAGTCTGCGTGTTCTCATTTCTTAATTAGCATCTGAAAGGGATGAAATTTGCTTCAGATGACAAACCCTCACTTTTCTGGTGTTCTACACAACTGTCACCGTGTGATATGGTAGATGGCTTCCCAATGAGTGGTTAAATACAAATTAAAAGCTGCTTTGATCTCTGGGTGGTGAGCTTTGCAGCTACACGTCTCTGTGACAGGGTTGGTGGAAGGTGCTCAGGTCCAGGCTAACCTACTTGAAAAGAAACCCAGCAGGAACTTTGTCCAGGGGCTGACTCTTCTGGCACCCGCATTGTGAGGAACAGTGGGCCACTGGTGTGTTGGCTGGGGGTGGCAGATGGTTCCATTTGTTGTGGTACCTCCACTCCACCCCAAATTTTCAGTGGTAACAGGAGGGACACAACGGGCACCGGCAGCTGTCACCGCTCCAGCAGCGAGAAGGGGAGCGAAGAGAAGCCACAAAAGGAGGCTACCACCTCAGTATATTAAATGAACATTTAAAGAAAGGAGCATAGTATGATGGATGACTGCTGGCAACTTCCAGTTCACAGCCTGCTGAAACACCTTCTGTTACAGTGTAAGTCTTTGAAGTGGTTTTAATTTTGTTGCTGGCTAATGTGTTATTTGTCTCTGCGGATCATTACAGTTTTAAACTCAGAGTTAAATTTTACTAGGGTCAGAAAGTCTAAACATTGCAAGTAAAATAAGAAAAATACTCAAAAGGTAGGAAAATGCTGGAATTTAAAAAGGTCTGTGAATCCAGTCCCTGAAGTGCAGCAGGGATGGTGCAGCATGAGGCCATCTGAATGATGGCACTGCTGAGTCTGTAGTACAGATGAACACTGCCAGTGAGTACAGAGATATTTTTAGGTTTAGCCTGTGGGTTAACCCAGCACCATTTGCCTCCGACTCTGTCAGTCAAAAGATGGTTATTGCTTCCTGACTACTATCATCATGCACAAAAACACATCTGTGAATACCAAAAGTATTTAAAATATTAAAAATCAGGGTGACAAACATTTGTCAGTAGCATTCCCAGATTTTATTTCGTGTCTAAATGCTTCTTTGCACACCGGTGTAACTGCTGGGATGCTTTTATATCAGAAATAAGTGTCTGCACAAATCATACTTAAGAGTCTGCTTGACTGAGACTCCTTTTGTCCCACAGCTAAACAGAGCATTTCTAAAGCATCTATTTATTGCCTTAGCCTCCTGCAAGACATTTTCAAACAGATTTCTCTCTCTGTGCAGGGGATCACCAAGGGACAAGGAGCAGACTGACCATTATTTCTTCCTATTCCGGGCACTAATGTGTTGCAGCAGCACACAGAAGACAGACTGGATGAAATAATAAGACTTATCTCTGTAGCTAAAGCAGTCTGTGTCCCCTGTCTCCCAGCCTCCTGGAATGACTGATCCTTCAGAATAAATTGCATTTCAATTCAACTCCCCACTTTCCTGACAGAGGAAGGGACTGTGCTGTATCACAGGGCTTCCCAAAATGATAAATGTTTATGGTGGCTCAAGGAGAACAGAATGAAAAACGTATCTGTTACATTTTTTATTTATGGAGATACCAGACCTACTCCAGTAAAAGGGCATTTAACCTTGTCACCCCTCCAGCCACCTGCTGGAGTGTCACCATTTCACAAGCAAGGTGCTCAGGTTCCTCAGGGCAGGATCACCCCCTGGGAGCAGCCACAAGAGGGGGGACAGCAGCCTGTGCCCTGGATTTCCCACCCACAGACATTTTACCTTCATATAGCTGTTAAAAACAAGACACAGAAGACACCCTGAACTGTTTCCTGTTTGTTAGCAGACAGCAGATTTTGTAACCAACCAATCAGGGGGCACCAGATCTGCTTGCTAAGGTCAGAACAACATCCCAAGGACAACTAAGCCCCACACCCTGGCACCTGTGGCTCACAGAAAATTCCTCCAAATCCCACAGCATCAGAGCAGAACCTTTAGCAGAACTCAGGGTTTGCATCCTCCTTGCACACACGCATGTGGCACCAAAGCTTCATCCAACAGCAGAAAGAAAGGTTCCAGTCCATCCCAACACACCTTCCCTGCCAGCAAAGCCCTGAGTGCACCCATGTCAGATGTTGGTGGCAGGTGACCATCTGTCTACCCCTGGGCTGTGCTAAGCCAGCTCCTTGTTTTAGCATCCCCATAGCTCCTCCTGCACACGTGCTGAAACACAGAAATACATGTCTGTATCTTAACAGTACCATGGTGCTTGTTTGGGTTTTTCCTTCAAAGCATCATAGAATGGTTTGGGCTGGAAGGGACCTAAAAGATCACAATCTTCCTTATTTACTGGAAAAACAGATTTGAATTTCTAGAGTAACAGGCAGATATATTGGAGCCTAAAATCACATTGAAAATACAAATAAACTTAAAAGATTAAAATAAATTTTAGGGAAGCCAGTTCACCATCACAGCAAACTGCAAAATGTTGAGCACCAAAGCCAGCAGGACTTAAGCCCAATTAGGACAAAACCCTGTTGTCCACATGTAAAATATTTGTTCCAAGTTATCTGGAACAGCCTGTCAGGCATTACAGGCATCAGCACCTAACAGCTGCTCCGTTGGAGGCTACCCTTGAGTGTTCTCCCAATGCATTGGAAGAGAGACCCAATTTTCTAAGTAACTCTTGTGTGTGTGTCTAAGTGCTGAAGAGGCACTGTAGTGTATTGCTGAAGGATTTTCCAGGAGCAGGCTTCAGTGCTTTTCAGCCAGCTAAGCTAGAATGCTTTAATCTCTGAAAGGACTGATGTGAAAGTGATCCTTTTAAAAAATTATTTGGATAAATGAAAGCATTTGGTGAATCTCAACTTGAAGTGAAAAAAATCCTGTTGGCCACTGCAGACCAGCATTACTTTGTGCAGTCAATCAATAAATATTAGCCTTAACAGGACCACAACAGAAAGAAGCTGCAGCAGATTTTTAAGACAAGGTTAAGCTGAAATCGTCTCAAAACTATTTTTTTTTATTCCATTCCACCAATGCAGAACCAATTGTATTCAATTGTAGACTGAAATTTCATCCTTACTCTGAAATGTCATCTTTCCTCAGGATATTTCTTTAAAGCTCAGCTGCTTTAATAAGACACCCTCTCTCTGTAGGTGAAATTGTTGCTACCATCAGACTCCAACAACAGTGGAGAGTTTTCTGAAAGCCTCAGAACTCAACAGCATAGCATGTAGCTAAATCACACACATCATTTGGAACTTACACCATTCAAGTATCTCTCACCTTCAATCTCCTCCCTGTGAAAAGAACATGCAGCACTGAAGGGGCAGAAAGCTGTCCCAGATATAACATGTACTTGTGTCTTCACAAAAAAAAAACCAAAACACCACTAAAGCTTTCACACTCTATAGTCCACAGCAGCTGAAAGGCATCCTGTGTTTATCAAATTCCAAGGATACTGATACTGAGCACAAATACTTCCCTTATGACACTGCATAAAAATAAGCATGGAAAAAAAAGAAAAAAAAAAAGGATAAAAAAGTTCTTGCTTACAAAGCAATGCATGTTTTCAGAACACACCCCGATGGACCAGACCTCTTGACTTTCCCTGCTGGTCTACAACAAACTAGAGCTCCACGAGTGCTGGAGCAATGAAAGACACTTGAATTCTTCTGTGACAAACCAGCAGCACTACTTCTTGCAAAAAAATCAGTTCCATCAGGCAGACTGATGGCAGCAGCCTTACATCAGATCTGTCACCAAGGCAGATAATTTAAGGGGAAACTAGACCAAACCAGATGAATCCTTTATTCTTCAAACCCTATGAGCTAACCATGTTGGTTGCAAGCAGACATAAAAGCTCAAAACACACATATTAAAACCTAGCTGATGGTTCAGAAGTAGCACAAAACCATTATAGCAGTTACACTCGTGCAGCTCTTTACTTTTTGCTTACAGCTCTTTCCTATTGAACAGCTGCATTTCTAATAGCAGAGATTTATTCAGAAGCAGCCTTAGTATCTCACTGTCTCATAAAAAATATGCTATTAGGCAGAAAGTGTTCCATTTCCCCTGAACATACCTAGTGTGTAAGAAAAAAACCCCACAACCACCTTTTTCATCCTATTCCTGCTCACCAGCTGTGATGTCATCATCCACCAGGTCATGCTCTTCTTCCTGAACTTTTGCTTCTGTCCCCAGCGAATCCGGGCTGGCACTTCCAGTCTGAATGGATTCTGTGGTCACTCCAGCTGAAACAGACAACCCAACACCCACAAGAAATGTCAGGGATTTTGGTAGAGAACATCCTTAGATCAGGAAAAAAAAAAAAAAAGTCATTACCTTTTGGTATTGTGAGCCATGCAATGTAACTCAGTGAAACAGGTAAAGCAAAGAGCAGCTATTTTCTCACTTCCCTCCATGCTGTACTCAGGATTTCACAAACCTAGCCTCTCAAAATATTTTACAACTCTCTGTTTTCCTCTTTTTCTGCCATCTCCTAGCATTGCAAATATTAGCAACAAATATTATTTACACAACTTATTCAGCCACAAAACAGAGCTCAGCAGAACCTCTCATATGGCTGAAGGGATGCCCTGAGATCTCCTTCCTCCCAGCACCTCCTCTCTGGCAGCCTGTGCTGTCAAGGGTTGCTGCTGTTAATTATTTAATTACAATAAAGATATAAGAAAAAATCTAATAAAATGAATTATTAAAGTTTTCACTGAAAATAATGAATGGATAAAGTCAAAGGGGGAGGAAAATAGCCATCACACAAAGGGATCAGGTAATAAATCATCATTTCTTTTCAAGGAAAATCCAGTAAGAATGAACATATATTCCTGGACACAAGTTTTTTGTACAAAATTCACCACAAGTGTCTTAGAACCACTTTTACAAGTGAAAAGATCATAAAATTCTTAGAAATAAGCCAGTTGACACACTAGTAAATACTGGAAAATTAAGTAAGATATACTTGTATCAGAAACTTAGACCTTTATTACAGTTTACTATTTGCTGCAGCACCCTAGGCTCCTCATTCATATTTGCATTACTTCTTTGTGCTCTTAAGCTAAACCCTGCAGAGTTAGATGATCAACAGATATATCAACAGCAGAGTCTTTGGGGCCCAATCAGACTATCCCTGCTCAATGGAAACTCCCATTTAAATCGATGGAAGTTTAATTAAGTTTTACTCAATTAATCTGTCTTTAAATAAAACTTCCTAACAGAAATATAAGCCTACCAGAAACACATTCATAGAAACAGACAGCGGCATATTTGTTGTTATAGACTTTTCAGATTTATTTTGCTTTTCAGTGACACCACGGATTATTATTTGAAGCAGTTCAGAGCTAGACAATTTAAGGTATCTATTTAAATGCCTTTAATTTCATGCTGCCCCATTTAAGATTTTCACTTAAGAAAGAAACAGTAATTTGCTCCAAACAATTACCTCAATGAATTGGCTGCTAGCAGCACGGGAAGGAGGAGGAATGCCTGCCCATGCTTTCTGGGGGGGTTTGTGCAGAGCACATCAATCCCCCCACCCTGCTCCATCGGTCCAGAGCAGCTCTGCACCCTGCCTCTGCCTCCTGCCCACCTCCACACCAAGGCTGGGACACCACAACCAGTTCTGCAGCTGCAGAAACCCCACAGAACCCACAACATCCCTGCCCAGCACCCAGAGGTCCCGCAGGAGGGAACCCCTTTCTAAAAGGCAACATTTGGAAAGCACAGTGTTAGGTTGTAACTAATTTATGCCATTTTAGCTTTTAAACAGGCTTTTTTTTTTAACATGTGTTAAGATGTATCTAACATCTCCACTAATACCCTAAAAAAGGCAATATTTGGAAAGCCTGTGCTAGTGTAACTAATACATCCGGTAACAAGGCAGCATTTAAGCATGTGTTACAATGTAGTCAGTATACAAGCTTTTACCTTTAAAAAGGGAATTTTTTTTCAGGCATGTGTTACATGTAACCAAGCTACAAGCCAAAAGGCCTTTTTTTAAAGGATGTGTTACATGTAGCTATTACACACACTCCTTCAAAAAGGCAACGTTTTAAAGCATGTTTTACAGCTATATATATGTATATTTATATACACACACACTTGTTGCCCACAGCAGCAACATTTGTAGCTCCTTTGTAGGGTAATTCAGAGTGTCAGCACCTCGGTGTACAGCCCCAAGGCAGTGACACTATCAAATGCCTTCCCAGCCCTGCCATTCAGGAGAGCCCCGAGCTCTTTGGTTCAGCACTGTTTATATATACATATAAATCAGTTCCAATGTGGAAGCTGTGACCCCTTGGAGAGGCTGTCACTGTGGGTGCTTTCCCAGGACTGAACATTCCCATGCCACTCACTCGCTCAGCCAGGATTGCTCTTACGCTTTCTCCCTCTGTTCTAAAAATTTATTGCTCAGATAAATAAGCAGCTCCTAACTTAGTGTCAAAGCAAATGCTCTCTCTGATTGGCTAATGACTAACCTAAAGGCCGAAATACAGCTGTAGCCAGACTTGAATACACACAAAATACACAAGATTTTTCTTAAGCCAGTCAGTCCCTGACTGTTGCTGTGAAAATACATCCCATGCTTGCAGCCCAAGCACAGGAGGCAGAACAAAATGCTGTGCTTCCAACCAATGCACATCAACCCAGAACTACTGCACATTCTCCTCTAAAACTTTCAGAGGTAATTGTTCAGACAGTGAGGAATACCAGAAGTAGAAGAGAATTGAAACGGATACAGATTTCTGGTTGGTTTTAAAGTATACTAAAAAAAAAAAAAAAAAAAGGTGTGCTTTTGTTTGTTTGTGGGGTTGGTGTTTTGGGTTTTTTTTCCCCTCTGTAAAAGGTCAGCTGGCTACAGCAGGCACTACAGGGTGGTTTAGATGCACTTCACCAGCACAATTACATCCCTAACCTTCCACCCAACAAGGTCATGCAGTATCACTCAAGAGAAAAGACGTTAGTAACCATCACCAGTTGCTATAGCAGCTACTCCTGAGAGTAAAGGGCAAATACAGCTGTATTCTACAAACTGACCTCGGCAGAAGATCAATTAAAAAAATACATACTAATACACAAACCAGCTCAAACACCCAGCAGCATGAGGCACAGCTCCCTGGCATGTCTACACACCACATGTTCCCCGATTATTCCCTGCTTGGCTGCACATCTCGCTCTGCAACAGCAGCCCCGGAGTAAGGCAAATGCTACATGGCTACAGGCTGTAATTAACAGCACCTCAGACTTCCCAACAAAGTCTCAACAGCATTTTAAAGTACTGTGTGCCATGTAATTTATGCATTCAATTTAGATTTAATAAGATTATTACACATCTCTCAAAAATCAATTGGTATTTAATAGAGATCCTTCTCTGAATAGAAACTGCGTTCTTCAGCAGAAAAAAGAATCTCATTTTAAGAAAGGTGAACACCTGTAACTTAAAAGCAAACATTTTCATTCGTGAAATTACAGTTTTTTACTGGTTTGTTATACACAGCAGATGGGTTTGGACGTTATTCTGTAAAGAGAAGTTTTTTGATGGGTAATTGCATGGAGTGTCTGATGATGCTGACAGATCTAAGAATATATCCTTAGAGGCTCTACCACCTCTGCTTTAATAACAATGAACAAAATAAAAACAGGGTGGGTTTTTTCTGGTTTGTTTGTGGGTTGTTTTTTTTTAAATGTACCAGATAAATTGTTGTCAGAAGCTACTTAATTTACTGGGAGAGGGGCTATTAAATTGTATATCCCTGAGCATTGCTGCAAGATACACACTCTGGTTACAGCCAGAAGCCCAATATTTTGGTAAACGTGTCTGTGTGTAGGAGTTCCAATTACACAAAGGACTGTGTGCTCCAGACAGTATTAAATTCTGTTAAGACCCTTGTCTGCACATGAGCCAACAGCTCCAAACAGGGATCAGAATGGAAAAAATAATAATCAAAAAATACTCTGCAAGCGGAACATTTTAATGGACAGCCTCTATCAAAAGGGACCAGCTTATATTTAAGATCAGACCCATAATCAAAAGTGCAATTTGTTTCACCTTACAGCTTTATGATTTTTTTTTTATTTTTTTTTTTAATTTACAGGAAACCCTTTCTCTCACCAGCACATTACACAACTGGAATATCGTTACAGAAGTGAATTTGTAGCAATATTTTAAGTTATATTCTACTCAAGGAAGATGTGATGAATGCTGAGGTGACTGTGTTCAGACAAATGACATCAGGAGGAGAAGTGGACAAAGTAACCCAGAGAGGAGTAAATGGTTGAGAGGAGCTGGTAAGAGCATACAGAACATTGCATTTTAAAAGTCCAAGCTAGATTAGGTCAGGAGGGGTGAGCAGCTAGTGACCAGAGAGAGACTCTGCAGAGGCAGAGTTTGGAATGACCTCCTGGGACATGCATTTTAAAAATCCCCTGGGAGATGAGAAGGGAGCAGCTCTCACTCTTGGATGCCTGCTGGTTACGGTGTAACACCATGAGAGACCTCTGCTCTGTTGCTCCTGCACTCCTCTTGCTCTTTGTAAAGCCAGATTAAGCTTCTAATGCCCTCAAGCCCACTAAGCTTTAATTTTACACTTTTCTGAAGTTGATGAGAGAAGAGAAGACGGAGGAAAAATTCTACCTTTCAACACCAAGGAAGTAGAGCAATCTCTCCCCCATCTGATTAGCCACCCTACATCACTGCTGCTCACATCCCTGCTGAACTGCCCTCCCACCCTTCCCCTCTCCTTCCTTGCAGCATGCCCGAGTGGGCAGGAGGAGCACCAAGTGTTCCCCAGACACTGGGGGATGCACACAGCACTCCCTCCCCTGCATCAGCTCCTTTCATAATCCTCATATACTCTGGGGTGCCAATGGGTCCCTTTATAACAATTTCTGTAATCAAAACAGATTAGAAAAGGAAAGCCAGGGCCATTTTATGCTTTCCACAGCAAGTTTTCTCCTGGAAGCTCCAAACCAGAGCCCATCCCAGTAGCAGAGCCAGGCTTTGCAGGACACTGCATCCCCAGCTGCTGGACTGAAGGGTCTGAACCACCTCATCAGCCCTGGGCACCTCCAGTGACTTCATGGCTGTGAAATTACTTTGAAAATTTCAAGAAGTTTTTTCTATGACCTTCAACTTTTCCCCTAGCTTGGTAACACCACTCATAACTGTTGGTCCCAAACGCCTCTTTTTGCTGTCAGGTTTCCCAGAGCAGTACTTACGTGAGATAACACTGTCCATGTACTGGGGCAGGTAGGGAGCCCAGGCATCAATGGTTTCCTTCCGACCTGCCTGCTCAATTCTTCTCAGCTCTGCCAGCAGCAAGGCCTGGGCAGCTTCTCTCACCTGCAGAGCAGCAGGAACATCACCAACTTTAAATATGTATCAACACGTATAACCGAGAAGAAAAAACTACAGAAAACTAAAGCAAGCTTTTAAAGGACTTTTGTTTTCCTCAGCCCTCTCCAGCTTAAGCACAGAAGGAAAAGAGCCATGAAGAGGAGATGCCCTGACTCTGAAGCCCTAACAGGACACTGCCAAGATGTGCAGCCCCAGGAGAAAACCCGGGGGAGATCTCAGAGCTCAGGGCACAAAGCCAGCAGCTGCCCACCCCCAGGGATGTGTCACTGCCACTCGGGCAGCAAGGACACCAGAGGCCACCTCCCAGCCCATACAGGGGAGGGCAAGGCAGGTTTCTGGCTCCAGGACACAAGCATGAACTTGTGGCAGCTCTGATGCTTCCAGAGAACTCCAAAATTCTGCTTCTCCAGAAGCAATCTGTGAACACCCTTCCCTGCAGCATTGTCAAAGTTGGGTCCAAAATTCAAAATATGCAATGAGCAAAATTTTTCAAAGTGACATGGAGGTTGCAACATAAAAGCAAAACAACAACAAAATCACTTAAATATTTTTATAAAAGACTGAACAACAAAAGCAAAGAAAATATATAAAAATTATTTTCCACAAAGTTTTAAAAAATAATCTGGGTTTTTACACCAACAAATGCAAAAATATTATCTTGTACTCTGTCCCCCATTAATATCACTTTCTCCACTTGAAGAGTTCATAAATACACATTATTTTCTGTCTAGAAGATTTAACGTGCACAGAAATTAAGTGACTTAATCAAGGTAAAACAAAAACCTGAGGACAAAGCAGAATATCAACACCCTACCCTGACACCTGAGGATCTCAGGGAACTGGACTTGTGGAGCTGCCAAAATGTAATGAGTTTCAAATGAGGTTTCCCCTCCCAGGAACCCATCTCACAACACATCAGGCAAGCAGGTGGCACTAAACACATTCCAAATCAAGTTCCAGGACTGCAGAGGATCCCCAGCCTCCAGCCCAGCTCTTTCCCACTTGGAAAGCTGCAAACTCAACACATTTTTTGCCAGAGCAGCACAGGTGTAGTGTTCAGACCCACCAGTCATTTATCAAGCAGCTGGGTGACAAACCATTTACTGGCTACTGTATACATGCTCCAAAAAACAGAGCAACTCAGCAGGCTCTCAAAACATATAGGGCAGGTTTTTAGTGCTAGTAAGGTTCTTAATGGAATTGTGAGAGTTTTAATCCAATCATTTCTCTAAAAAAAATATACACAGCTTCCAGAAGGTAAAGAGCCACGTATATTTAGACACAACCACTTTTTCAACATTTTGCCAGGTTAACTGGAAAATTACCTTACTGAACCTGAAATACAAACTGTGGGAGCTTGTGTCAGAAAATAACAATAATTTCATTTCTGTATTAATGGAAAACATGAGCAGTAAAAGACAACATAAGACCCCCCAAACCCTAAAGCAGCACAAAATTGCTGTGGCAATCACCTCCAAGCACCGATCCTGCCACCTGCGAGCCAGCATCTCCAGGAGAGGGGGTCTGAATTTGTCCAGTCCCAGCAGGTCAGGGAGCATGACACAGTGCATGGCAGCCAGCTGGCTCCACCCTGGCAAAACACAGCACAGCAGGCAGAGAAACGTCACCAACAATGAAGCAACTTCAGTTCAAAATGCCACCAAGTAAACTGACATTGGCCACTGGCCAGGCCTTCAGAAGGTGAGAAAAAAAGGAACCAATTCTGCAGCAGAAAAGCAGAATGGGTTCCTCTGCTGTGGGAACCAGGGCTGTCCCTGTGCTTCCAGCAGAGCCCTGGCCAGGCTGTGCAGTGCATGGAGCAGACAGCAATCCCCTCTGCCAGGCATAAATCCCACCTCCCAGAGGAGATGGTCAGGGGTCCTAAACTCATGCAAAGGTCAAATGAGACATCAGGAGAAGACTGCCTCAAATTGGTCCCCAACTGGCCATAAACACCTCTCTGCCTCCCCATCCCCTCTTCAAAGATACTTTGGTATCTAGTGGCATGCTTGGATTTTAAACTTGCAGCCTTAAGAATATACTTGACAGACTAGGTGCAAACTAAATGCAACCAGACATCAAAAAATCTTGGAAAAAATGCCCCTAAAAGTATTCTGGCCAATTTGTTACAAAAGCATAAGCCACAGTTCTGAGTCCAAGCTTTAGATGCCCGGCTCCAACCATACTGAGCATTATTATCCCCATATATCCTGTCCTCCAGGCAGGTGTGACAGATCAGTTACAGAACAACTGCACACAGGAACGACCCCAAGAAAGACTACACAGAATTTTCTGTCCCTTTTGAGAAGGGGTACAGATACATGCCAGCATCTCTGTCTGCCCTGTCAGTCTGGTTTCCACCTGCTTACCTCAGGTGTGCTCATACTGCCAGCCTGCAGTGATATCCAGCCAGTCAAGATATCAACTCAAACAACAAAAGCTTGTAAAATGCTTGTAAATATTCTATGCAACAGAATTCTTCTGGTATTATGCTCTACGTTGACATGAGAGACTGGAGAAATGCTTCAGGTGGGCATATAGATTTATAATTTTAGATTGTCAGCAATACTGAGCATAAAAATCTAAATATAATAAAGCTCTTCACAGTGCTACAGGAAAAGAAATCATTACGTCAATTTTCCTTAAAGACAAATGGATTAAAAAGAGGAATTTCCAATTTAAGGGAGCATTGTTTCTCCTCATTGAAATGCATGAAAGCAGGAATTTATAGCTTAGTAATAAGGGCATAAAAATTCTGATTTAAAGCCACTTGGTGACAGGGATACAAGCAGTGTTTGGTTTGTTTGGTTGGGGTTTGTGCCAATCTTTTTGGCAGAAAGACATTTTTCATAAAAGGCAGAGGGATTTATCAGAAAAAATTCATCCCAAACACACACCCCATGCAGTTTAGCTAAACAATAAGTTTTCCTAAGCACCAAAAAACCCCAAATCAACCTAAATAATTTCAATACAGGAAACTGAGTTTGTTTGTTTCATTTTCAAAGCAGCATTACGTTTTTAGTCTTCAATGTGTACTGAGGACTAGAGGGTGGATGCTCAGCCACCTGAGGAGCAGAAGGCCCACCCCACACTCACCCCACAGCCAGGAGAGCACTTTCAGGGACCTACCAATGGGCACTTCCCTGCTTAAAAAGGGATGAGATTTTTTTATTGTTAAAAGACCACAGCAAATGAAAATAAGTCCCCAAATCCACCTCTGATAGAGGAGTGGATTGAACTGGATCTGCATTAGTGGCAAAGTGGACCCAACCCCTCGTTGCCTCTGTTTTGCAAAGAAAAATTCCTATGTAGGTCAAACTAAAGTCATGTCATAACAATGATAAACGACATCAGTGAAAGCAAAAACACAAATAGATAGAAAAGTGAGGAAAGAATACCTTCATTGACTAAGAAACAGGTATGTAAAGTAGGAGCAGTGCCAGAGCCAGAGTGACCAGCTTCAGTGCTAGAAGAAACAGCAGGAGCAACTTGCAGAGGAAAGAAGAAGAAATAAAGAGAAAGAAAAAAAAAAAAAAAAAAAGGAAAGTGAGGAGAGCAGCTTCTGAAAAACAGCTTAGTATCACTGAAGAATGAAAAACAAAACTGGAGGAAACTGTGATAATATCAAACTGAAAGAAAATTCTAGGTTTCACAAGAAGTGCAATGCCAGTGAGAGGAGGACATGCAGCTGCAGAGAAACACGGACACAGGGAGAGGAGCTGGCACCTGGGGACAGACACAAGCACCCCTAAAAGCCATTGCAAACATCTCTTCCCACAGCTAGCTCTGGGTTGCGGTCGATGAGGAATCCTAACACCAGGAGTTTGGCTGCTTCTTGTGCTTTTCCCTTGGCTGGATAGATGTGGAATCAGCACCTCTCGTTAAAGCCCCAGGAAACAACCCCTTTGAGACCCGGGCTGCCCATCTGTCACCCTGGGACCCCACAGAACCTCGTGCTGATGGCAACCTGCAGCACAGCCTCCTGTCAGATGTGCCCCCATTCAAACAATGGGAAACCCATGGCAAAGGAAGAAGCAGACAAAGCATGCAGGGTGAGGGCACAGGGCAGCACAGCCCCAGCACCCACAGCTACTCCTGGCATCGTCCCTCGGTGCACACGTAATTTCAAAGCAGTTTAAATGTTCTACTTCCACTAATGCTTCACGACTTCATATTATCACATGAAAAGCCAGGCAGACCTTATGGCATATGCATTCTACAACCCGAGGTCAAGGTGGAGCTTTAGAGGTCACTATCTGACACTTCCTTCCTATAGAGAAATTACCATATGTCATGCACAAGCATCTTCAAATTAATCCCCTTCTTTTATTCCGTTGCAGAACAACAATGGGTTCAAGCTCCTGAACCGATTAAGCATTGTCTTCTGAATGGTCTGTTTGCTTTTCATGCAGTGAACTTCTTTTGTCACCCTGGGACATCTGCATCAAAACTCCTTTTTCCATACTTTGCAGGCAGATGCAGCACGATGGCACGCGTGCAGGGACAGGGCTGGAGCCCAGCACTTTGGGACAGCAAAACCCAGTTTCAGTGGGCCTACAGAAACAGCTATTTATTTGATGAAAAAAAAAAAACCAAACCCACAAGCCCACCCCACACTGAAACTGAAGTCTTACTCCAAAGTGGCTCTTTTGCTGCTTTCCAGTGTCAATCACCACAGCAGCGAGTGCACGGAAGCAGCTGAGCAGCACAGAGCTGTGGGCATCTCAGGGCAAACACTGAGCAAATTCAAGCACATTATAAAAATGCATGAACTGCATAGGACAACAGCACTGGAAAATCAGGAGCAGTGAGATCCTGCAAGTGCAGCACGAGAAGATGCAAAGGCAAGAGGCTGAGGAAAGGAGTGCCCTGAGAATGCCAACCAGAGCATGCAGGACATGCCACCAGCCACAGAGCGGGGGGACAGCTCAGGAGCAGGGACATTCATCTAGATTTTTGACAGCACACAGAATTTAATTTTTATCAGTTGTTTCACAGGAAGTTATAAATATTTCCACTGGGTAACTAAGGGGTGTCCATCGCCAGAATTAGCAAAGCTATTTCAAAGAAAAATTACATGGTTGTCATTCAGGAAGGAAAAACCACAATGGAAACAGCATCTTTTAAAAACAAAACACAGAGCCTCCCTGTGACAAATTTGTTTCCTCTCACATTGAATCTGCTGTGTAGACACCATCTCTCAGAAATCCTGACCTTTCAAAGAATTATCTTTCAAGGAGAAAAAGTAAATGGCTGTAAAAAACCAACAAAACAAAATTTAAAAAAAAACAAAACCAAAGCATCCCCACACATTGAGACAAGAGCCCTGATTTTTATTTTCTGCTTGTTGGTACTGACTGCTGCTTCTCTGTTTATGCAGCATCCTTGATCATGAACAAAACTTGATGCATACCACTCCTGAAACTGATTTTCCCTTTCCAACCAAAGATCACAAGTTAGTATTTATATTTACATAAAGGAAAAGCATTAACACACCCAAACGTTGCCAATGTGCAAGTTTCCTCCTCAGATCTAAACATCCCCTTTTCTTGCATGTGAGTGAAGAGTGACACAGCTGATGTATAGGTTACCTGCTGTGCTCACTAGCTTTCTAACACAAGTGTAGATCCACACTTTAAAGATATATTTAAAGTTGTTCATATGTACCTTCAATACGTATCTTTCAAGATTATAGTAGTAGACTTAGTAAGACTGTAGTAAGTAGAGTAATGATAAATTAGTCCTCTGCAAAATTCAATCATTTCACAACTGAGAGTTTCTCTATATTCATATAGCTCAAAAAGACAAAGTTTTAATAGTTAGCAGTTAAAAAGAAGAGTTAATTGCAGTTTTCAAGGGAAAATTCAACTAAGCCATCCCCCCTCGTTCTGCTCCAGCCCTGCTGCCCCCCAGGCTGTGACTCCCCTGTCCCCAGGTCCCCACCCCATGCTCTGCTCCCTGGCTCTGCAGGTTGGATCAGGCCAGCATCAGCCACACCATGGCAAGTGTGGCTCTAATCCTCCCTTTACCTCCCAGGTTATTCTCCCTCTTGCAGTTAACCACTACAGTTGTGAAAGGAGAGACCATGCAGATGACTAAAGGATCCCTCAGCCACTGCCATCTTTGGGAGCTGCATGTGATGCAAACAGCAGCAGTGGCAGAAGTACTGGTAAAATAAAATTCTTTCTTTCTTCTTCAGAAAAAGGAGAGGAAATGGATACCTGCTACTCAGATGTGTTTGTCTTCGTGCTGTAGCTTGTAACATACATCAACCTTTTTGTATCACATCATGTAACCCTTTGTTACAGACCTTCAATCTGCTGCTACCACCTCAACACCAAAACGTTTGGGACAACTTCAAATACAGAAAAACTGACTGCCAGGGAATGACTCAATGACAGCATCAGCATCTCATACTGATTGGTAAATAAGTCCTAAAGTTTTATTCTAGAATACTACACAGTTTTTTCCTCCCAAGCTGATGTTAGCAATATTTTTATCACTTGATAGGAAGGTGGTAAATTCAGTGTCAAGAGCTGACATATCAAATTGTTCTAAAGTAAGTGATTTTACCTTGTTTAATTTGTCCTTGGACCGAATGACTTGCAGCTGGAGGGGATGCCTTCACTCTTGACATCTCAGGAGTGCCTGGCCTAGGTGGCCTAAACATAAAATATACATGAAGAGGGAAAAGGGGAAAGAGAGAAATAAGGAAAAAAACCCAAAAGAAAATATGTTATTTGCTAGACAAATTAAATGCTGTATTAAATAGAGACCCTGAAAGGAAGCCAGGAGAAGCTCAAGTGAGTACATGCCATACCTGGTGGGACCTTTCTTCATGTGGTCTCCAATAAAGGTAGCATTGGTCATACTCATCAGTGTGTTGGCCAGAGAGATGACTGACAGGAGATGCTGAGTGGTGACAGCACGTGACACACCATATGTCCCCTTCCCCAACCCCTCTGTAATGGACATTTTCCTTCCTGACTCCTCACTGTCACACTCTGGCTTGCCTACAGGCTGGTTGTAGCCAGGAAGCATCAGAGACATGTGGCCTCCTCTGGACAGGAGGCCAAAGGACACCGAACAGTGGGGCTTAAGCATCCCCAGACGATCAAGGCAAAGCTCATCTAGACCAGAATTCAGGCCCCAGGCATGAAGACAGGACATAAAAAGCTTTGCAGTGTCCATGGTTAGATTATATTCTAATAAAGTTAATGGCTTAGATTTGCTAGAGCGGTATTCTGGGTCACTATCTTCTCTCCTCTGTCTCATCAATTCCTCATCCTCATCTTCATCATCGAGGAGATGCTCTTTTATATTCTCTTTGATGGTTTCCTTGACCTGCTGGAGAATGACAGCTGCTCGTTTCCCAGTCAGAAAGGAGCCTGCTTTTTCAGTCCCACCAGAGGCTTTCTGTAAATTCTCTGGAGAAATGAGAGCTGTGTTGGGTCTGGAGGCCTCCTCTGTCAGCAGCTGAATGATCAGGGCTTCTACGTCAAAGAAGAGCACGTGTACATCTGGATCTGCCAGGTTAGTCTTTATAGCCTGAACCACCAGGGAGTTGTGGGAATATTTAGGTAAATTCCCCTGAGGAAAAAAAAAAAAAGAAAAAAAGTATTATTCCTTAACACATTTCACAAAGTTAGTTCATGAATTAAAGAAGCAGAATTTTGCAGAATTTTTGTATGGCACCAAAATAGAAAAATTCAAATACAATTATTGGTTTGGCTCCTGCACTCACTAGTTCAGAGGATGACTCTGAACAAATACACAAATATTTCACATTATTCTAATCACTGATTTTGTCATCAGCCAACCAGCCAGATACCAAAAGCACACACACACACAGAGGGCAATATTCAAACCCTATCAAAAGACTCTCCAACAGTGAAATGCAGACCTGGAAAAATCTTCAATATCATCTGCTATTCCATTAGAATAAAAATGAATTTTTAATTTCTGTCTTTCCTCAGATGAAAATTCATTTTGCTTATGTAACAATAAAGGTACTGTCAGAAGGAAAATCCACATTTGGTCACGAGGATGAAGGAAGAAAAATTACAGAGAGCATCCTCCTCACTCCCTGCTCTTCCAGCTCTGGAAGGAAGGAGCTGCAGCATGGCTGAGCTCACCATGCCAGACACACAGCCAGGCAGAATGCACCCCGTGCTACAGCAAACAGCCACATTCTGCTGCTTTTGCTGTGCTCAGCTCTGGGAATGAATGAATTATGCTTCATATGTAAAATGAGAGAAGCAGGCGAGAAGCAAATACTGGGTAATTGAAACCAGAATAAAAAATAATTAGATGTCAATAAATAATAGCTGCTAATTCTGTTCTACGATGCACCCATTTTCCTTATGTATTAGAAAAACCTAAATATTTGCTCAGAATGTAACATAGGTAATGTTATGAAATGGTCTCTGGCAGCGGATACAACGGTAAAACTAAAAGCAACAATGAAACCAAAATATTTTAGCTATTAATGACTGAGCTCTTGTACAGGACACATTTTGCTGTGCAGAGCAGGTCCAAGTGCCACGTTCCCCGTGGGCAGGCGGGCTGGGGGCAGGAGGAGCAGCAGCCCCCAGGGCTGGGCAGAGGGGTGTCTGCAGAGCCATGTCCCTGGGATGCTCAGGAATGCTCCCGGGAACAGCAGCATTTCTTTCCTGAAGAGAAGGGAAGGGGAGAGCGATGCCCCCGGGCTGCAAGGAGCTGGGAGCAGGGCTCTGCTGCTCTCTCCTGGCCACAGCTCAGACTGACAGAGCCACAGCCAAAGGCAAGCAGGGACAGACACACTGCAACACTTACACTGGCATCTGTGGACTGAGGAGGGGTCATTATTTAGTTATTCATTTATTAAAAGCCTTAAACTCCAGCAAAGAAAGCCACTGCTGCTGAGAGCACAAAGCAGAATAAAGGTAAATGTGTTTTTAAAGTGTAACTCTCCATACCACCACCTGCACTGCCAACTGCACAGTGATGCTGAAAGAAGGCTGATACTTTGTGCTGGTGGCAAGTGAACTCCTAGGACTGACCCAAGGCCAGGTGAAGCTGGTCTGGGGCTTTCTATTCCAGTTTCAGAGAGATCTGGATAAGAGCCCTGCAGCTGAAAGCCACGACGACGAAGGTTTCCCTTGTTTATCCAATTATTTACAGAAATAACCCTTCCAGCTCTGCCACTGAGCCCCCCTGACCTTGTCAGAGGCCTCGGAAGCCAGCAGGTTAGTGGCAAGAGTCTGGAGTTTCTGGTGTGCCACGTTCTTGAGGGCAGCCAGGCTGCGCCGGGTCATGGCCTGCTTCAGGTTGACGGCAGGGTGGCTGAGTGCCTCCACGGCAGCAGGGACAGCCTCGTCACAGGCATTCAGGATCTCCACTGCTGTGATCCCCATCACACACCTGTCCAGGGCACCTGCACACACAGAGATCCAAAAAGCAGGAGGTGAGGCAGAAACAACACGGAACGTCCAAAAAATCCCAAGCGCGACAAGGCGTGAAAATAATCCGCCTGTAAAACTTCCCCACGGGATAACAGCTCTTTCTGGAACTAATATTCTGGATGGAATTTCCCTACATATCCGTGGAGATGAAGCAGGTAGGGAGAAACCACACCAACAAAAATCGAGACAATAAAAATCCCCAGGTGAGCTTGTACTGCCCAGAGGCTGCAGTTGCTTCACATTTTTAGTGGATTTATTTTGGATTCTCTCTCCTACCCCGTTACCTGCACAGATTAAGTTTTCCACCATGGATCCAGTAGCACTCCTTGCTTCCTACAGCTTCAGTGAAAAACAATTCTCATCAAGTTTTTACAATAAGCTGAAAATAATATTTAGACATTATTTCCAGTTTTGTGGGCTTTGAGAGAGTAAGTTGAGAAGGCAACTACATATTGCATGGATTTTCATGTATTTTTTCCTCACTTTCTCCTCCTCAAATACCATAAAATTTCCTACAACAAAGCAGGTTTCATTGTATGCCTTGTTGCCCATTATGTTAAAGTTAATTTTTAGTTTCTCCTAAACTAAGGTCAGGCCCTTTTTTAAAGAAAAAAAAAACAAACACAAAAGCACACCAACAGCCACCAACTGATATGAAAAAGAACCAAAGCCTTTTTTTCACCCTGTAGATAAGGAAACTGTTGCAGAATCAAGGTGCTGCACTCCTACAACAACCTTTCAAGAGATTTGCTGAAGGAGCATGGCCACTAATAAACCACGAGGCCACTACATGTGCAGCCAGTGTGGGGTCTCTACAGATAGTCAGGAAAACATTTAAGGGGGCAATAGCCACAGAAAGTTAAACTTCTCCAAAACTGCACAAGTTATTTCCAAACGCTAAATTATGTGTTTCACAAAACCTTTTTGGGACACATTTTGGGAATATGAGTAGTGCTAAATTCCCAAATGTAGATGTGAAAAAAAAAATGTTGTCTTCCGAGATAAAACTTGTATAGAACTTTAACTAAATATATGTACACATTTAAAACACTTGTATAGAATCAGTATCACTGGATTTAACCTTACCAGTGTCCATCTGCCAGACGTAGACAGAGCCATCTGAGCACCCTACCACCAGGTAGTCATCAGAAGGTCTCCACTTTATGACCTGGATAGGGAAAAGGTGCCGAGATGCCAGCATGATGCATTTTTTCTCCCGCAGGCTCAGAAGCCCCACTGAGTGATCGCTGGCAACAGAGCAAACACAGTGCTGGACTCTTGCCTAAGGCAGACAAAGAAAAAAAGAAAAAAAAATCCTAATCATAATGCAGACAGTTTAATAATCTCTTCTTCAAAACCCAGGCAGGTAAGTCCATGGCTAAACTCCCTGAGGTCATTAGAAGGAGCATTTAACTTGCAGAAATTTTCTTGAGTCCAACCTCCTGCATATCCTAATGAACAGACAGCTAATAGACCCTGCTTTGTTGAGCAAAGAAAAACAATAGTTTTCAAGTAAATCAATGGCATTTTGTTCATTAAATTCTACCTACTCATCCAGGATACAAAAAGCACAGTTGCCATTAAAACCTGAAGGCTGAGAGGGAATCACTTGCCCATTGCTCACAAACATCTTCAGGGGAAAGACTTCCACAGCATGGAAACCCTGTGCAACGTAAGATGCCAGCCCCCTCCTTAGCTAGATAGGATTTAATATCCATTTTTGCCATTATTTTTAATCCTTTATGACTTCTAATCCTAAAAAAAAAAAAAAAGTCCACTCCCTCCAGAAGGATTTGAGGAGCTGGATCATTTATGGGAAGCATGAGAGAGGTTATCAGAAGTATTAGGTAAAACTTACACTACAGTTTTCTGGTGGAACCAGCAGCTGTGTAATTTCTCCACCATGTACACAGAAGATATGTTTCAACTCTCCAGAAAATATATCCCATATGATGACTGAGAAATCCACACCACCTGAGATCAAATACCTTTGATCATAACGAGCAGAAACCTGGTGAGGGTACAGTAAACATGTGATTTTGTTTCGGTGGCCTCGGAGAGTGCGGTGAGGTGGCCAGCCTGAGAAATGGGCAAGGGAGGAGAGGGGGAAAGGAAACAAACAAAATAGAGAGAGAGAGGGGGAAGAAATGGAGTAGAACAGTTAGGCATAGAAAACACTGTCCTTCATTGAAAACCAAGCCAAAACCAACCAACCAAACCCCCCAAAAGCCCCAGACATACTGCAATTTTTGGCAGAAGCTCTTATAAAATTAGCCATGTATTTTTTTCAAACGTTCATAACTTTTCTACTGGACAGGGACTGATCTATTACTTTTGCGTTGCTGTACAATCTCCCTTCAATATCATTCATCTGTCTTAAACCAGCCTCCTCTCCCCCTAAAAATACCCACAAAAATATTTACACATCTTTTTCATTTGTCAGAATTTCTAAATACCAAAAGCCCAAATGGTTGTTCTGCAACTCCATGACAAAAATACACAAATAACATTATCTGGAAACAAACTATACAACACCAGCCACTCAGCTAACAGCACAATAAACCAGGAGGAATTGTGCTGTAGATGTTCCTGCCCCAGGCAGCTCTCCATGGGCACACAGTCCTATTGCCCAGGGATGTCCCAGCAGCCAGGTCAAGGGCCACCACAGTGAAGCAAGCAGCCCACGGGTCACTCATTATTTGGGTTTCTCATGATATGCCAGAACCTCAGAACTGTTAAGAAGTTGGTTCCGCGATTTCCAACCCTAAAATGCCTTAAGGCTCAGAGGGTGAAGCTATTTCCCTGGTGAGCCAGAGGTGCCCCTGGGAAGCCCCCCTAAGGCATACCTCTCCTCAGCATGTGCTCTCCCTGCAGCAGCTGGACAATGGCAGTCTGGGTGGCTGGCACGATGACGATGCTGCCGTCCTCCCGGCCACAGACCAGCCGCCCGTGGGCAGGGATGTACACGCTGGCTGTCACCCGCAGAGGCTCCTCCAGGTTTGGGAGCAAGCTCAGCTGGTCTATAATCCCAGCAGGGCGAGGGGTAAGCTTATCAAAAGCTTCCTGGAGGGATACTGAAGTTGTTGTTTGCAGCCCTGTTTAAAAAGAAGAAGAAAAAAAAAAAAAAACAAACAAAAAGGGCGAGGTGGGAGGAGGCTTTTAGAAAACAAATGAAAACCAGGGATGCTTTTCTGAGGAGGCCCTCAAGTTCATACATGCTCTTACCACCCTCTGAACCAAGTGAAAGGTACATACAGGACATTAACTTCCTGCCAAGGTGAGCGAGGCTTACAGCAACACACACACATAACTGCAAGAGCTGAACTGAAGTGGAAGACATAAGGCACAAGAAGTTGCACTGCCATACAACAATGACCACAGCTAGCATTTGAAAAAAAAAACCCCAAACACAGACAAACCATCAGCTAAACATAACACCTAAAGAATACTCAAAGTAAATTAAGATCCTTATGGTATATGAAAAAGATGAAACTACTATAACATTTACAAGAGGCTAACAAAACCCCACACAAGCTGATGGAGTTGCAGGAAAAGCAGCAGTGCACAGAAGCAGAACACACCACAAAAAATAGAGATGTCCATGAAAAGCCTTGGCAACAGGACTGTTAATTGGCTGTACCTTTGGCACCATCATCTTGTTCAAGAGTGTCAGGCACGCTCCAAATACACAGTCTCCCTGAAGAGTCTCCCTGGATTAACAGTTTGTAGGAAAATTCCCTGTGCCCACAGAAGAACCGAGTAACTGGAGGACATAATAGCAGCTGTTAAAGAAAGACAAACCAACAACTTCAGAACACGTGCAAACCATGTAATAACCTCAATATTTACTTTCCCCACGTAGACCACTGTGCCTTCTAAAAGCAAGACAAAAAGTAGGCACTTGATGCTTTATTGTTCTTACGGGAGAAAGAATAAATACAGCAATAAAATCCAAAGGAAATGTGCTTAACTACAAAACAAGTCACAGGTTTAGGAAAGAGGAAAAAATATTTTTACATATATTTACAAATATGTGAATATGTTAGAACTGTGTGTATTCTAAAATTGTTAACATGGTAACTGCAACTGTGAACTGAAGATTACTACTTAGTAGGGAACATGGTTCACAGCAGGAACAAAGTTTCAGTGTTGATTGACAACAAAGAAAAAACCAGATATATTCATGGTTCAATGTCCAAATGGGGAAACAGGTTAAATGGCCAAGATAAAAAGAGGATTCTTATAATCTTGTAGAAACAGCTTTTGTAAATCAGCTACTTACACTGCGTAGTACAGGTGGGAGTACTAGCTCTGCCACACAGCAGCCTCAGATGTATTAGTTTATTAGTAGATACAGTTCACAGTAAAACAGAAAAATTAAATATAGCTCAAAGAGAACTTTGAACTACATGAATCTGTGAAAGTGCATTTTCTTCGCAAGGATTCAAAGCTGTGACTCTAAAAGCTCTTGCTCACTGACTGCCTAATCACCATGCACATCACAACTTGTAATTCCCCAGACACTGATGAATGATAAACTGTTAGCACAGAGGAACTGAAGCTTCACTTGACCAGAGACTAACCTCTGCATTCATTTGAAAGCCAGCAAGACCCAAACCAAAGGGCAGGGAAATTGCATGTTATCCTACTGCCTACTTTCTCTAGCACAGGAGAAATCCTAAAGCTCTGCTTTGAAAGAGAAGAACTGGTCATGTTTCAGCCTCTGAAGCAGAAACGCAGTCCATGTAAAAAACCCCAAAGAAATGTATTTTACCTGTTTATCTGCTCTGTCCAACACACTGTACAATAAGGGTGGGATTAGATTTTCCACTGTTTTCCCCACATCTCTGCGGAACGAATCACTGGCTGGTAGACAGCTGGGTTCAACAACGAGGAGACAGGAATGAGGTTCCTTGTATTGCTAGAGAGGGATTACTACATCACCAGCTAACTAAACACTAAGCAAAACCACCCCCCAGGCCCTTAATCATTGCATTTTTCAGCTGTTAACAGAGTGTACAGCAGGTCATTACTCCAATTGGAATGCACAGGGTATACTTTGCCAATTAAGAACTGCTCCAAATGCATCCAGCTTGCTTCCCCTACACATTGAGAGAGGAAGATAAAAAAGAATTAAGGAAGCCTGGTTTTAGGTCTGCTTTGGACTTCAGCACATTTGGCCTCAGATCCAGGACCCAGACACACCAAAACCAAGGACTCCTCTGGCAGATGACCAGCCAGAGCTGCTCACAGCCCAAGGCTCTGTCACACACAGGTGGAGAAAGGACTTCTTGCCTGATTTATGTGAGAATATTCAAGGATCTGCCAGATCAATTGGCAGTTGATCTCTACCCAGAACATGCATGTCTGCATGTCATGAAGATGTCAGAAGTTTTTATTTTACTTTTGTCATTCTGTAGCTATTTAACCTCTTTGATACCTCGTTTTATGGTTTCACATTTAGGTGCACAAGCTCAGCTGTTCACACCTTCTCTTAGTGGGCTGAAAAACTACTCTGTTACAACAACACAATCACCATTTATATTCTACTCCATATCTTACTTCTTCCTTATTTGGATCCATTTAAGGAAATATTTAAATTATATTATATTTATGACTTTTGTTCGATAGTCAAATGCACCTCTTCTTATTACACAGCTCCAGCAGGAAGTGAAAAAGATTTAGTGTCATGTCAGAAAACAGTGAAGCAATCTCAGCTGAGCCAGTCTGAATCACTGAGCATTGCTTCACCATGGTGCATCTAGGGAACACACACTTTAAAATATTCTCATGGAATGCTAGTTTCTGCAATAGCCAAACAATTTTGTAACAAAGTAAAAGCCAAAGATACCCATTTTACTTGATCATGTTTTGATATCAGAGAAAAAGAAAAAAAACAGCAGTAAATTGAGTCTTTCACTGTTGACTACCTGGCTGGTAATTTATATATGAAACTTTGTCCATCTTCTGTCCACACAACCACTTTATCAGCTGCCACAAAGCTGCCACCAGTCCAGGTCTGATCATTTTCACTCGGGACTGAACACAAGAGGGAATAATCTCCAGCATCAAAAACCTGAAGTGAAACAGAAAACTCCAATTACAGATTAAAATGCCCAGAGAGCAGCTAATTTCAGTTTCAATCCAGCTAGACAAAAGGACTTGGAGCATGTCAGTATAGCTGTGCTGCTGGCAGGGTGCTCAGGCAGTGTGCCTTACCCGCCAGTACTTGGAGCACACCACCAGCAGTGACTGCTGGGTGAAGGTGCAGAAGGAAATGCTCTGACAGTTCTGACAATAAATGGGTTTGGACTCCTCTTCAAATACTGGTGCTGTGTCCTAAAAAACAAACAAACAAACCAACCCATTAAGTGCATTTGATTTCAAGTTATAAAGCTGAAATTAAAGAGAGACTGATTTTCTTCTGGAAGAAGACTATCTTCAAAAGGCATTTCTTGATATTTTTAAATTCACACAAGTCATGAGCTTGTCAACATTTCTGTAAATTTTACCTGACAAAAACAGGTTTTATTTTGATACTCCTATGGGTCTCTCATACCTCAGATATCAACTTTCAGAGTCAAGCCTGCAGCCTCTGTCACAAGTACAAGAAAGCTGTACTGTGCAGAAAAGCAGAACTGAAACAGCAGTAGGTAAGAAGTTGGCCTGTAGAGGCAGACAAAAAGGAGATCCAGAGGAGGTCATAACTTTTATTTAGAGAGCACATGTACATAGCCCTCGTCAGGAGCAAGTACTGACCAGGATGGCAGCAGAGCCAGAGAGATGAGCTGCTCAACACCAGTCAGTAACACAGCACTGCCAAGGCCACCAAATGGTACAAATAATAATAAAAAAAAAAAAAGTGGAGATTATCCTATGCTTATTTTTGAAACAAGTTCCCCGAGTCAAACAGGAGAAAGATTAAGAGTTCTCCTGGTAACTTGAAGAGTTCTCCTGGTAACTTGAAGAATCAGTAAAGCCAAATGAAGGGAGCTGATTTTCTGAGTTGATTTTTAAATGGAAAAAAATCCCTAGTGTCAGGAGGTAGCTGGAAGCCCAGGAAAGAGGAGCAATAGGAGCTCTCCCTCCACCAAAGCAGGAAATGTCATTATTGAGAAGCTTTTGTTTACCTGCATTCGACTGACTTCAGAGGTTATTATCCACACTTTCAGGATGCCAGTCACTGAAACTGCTACAACAGTGTCCTCTGGGGAGAAACAAACATCAGGCTGATAAGTACAAGGATGTCTTCATTTTGTTGCACACTTGTGCATATCCGAGTACACAAATATCCTGAGTGCCTCAACGGTAAAGTTTATCAAAACATTCCTGAAGTGTTTGCTGCAAAATCAAGTGTTTATTTGCAAAGTGGTGTTCCAGAGGCACGTGTGCACAAACAAGATTCCCTGGTTTGTGTTTACAGTCTCCTTCCCATCTCTGTTAATTAATACTAGGGCTCAAATTCAGCAGGGGGAAGGGAAGACACAGTTGTTTCTGCTCTTTCTGTCTGACACTGTGGGCTCTCCCTTCACTGCCAGGTGCAGCTCAGAGGGTGTGGGGACAGCGACTGAGCTCTCCCACTCCAGGACTCTGGGAGGACTCATTTTGGTTCTGCTGCCAGCCTTGACTCGAGGTAGAAGTCTCCTCTTTTGTCAGGATCTTCTTCCTTTCTTTTCCCCAAACCTCTGCAGAATTAGAGTCTCCACAACAGGAAAACCTGAAGGAGACAGCCCTGCACCTCAGCTGCCAGAATTTAAACCCCAGGGGATGCAGACAAGCTAGCAGAGAACTAACCAGACATGTGGACAGGGATCACTTCAAGTCACAGCACCCCATCCCCCCCAAACACAAGCCTACCCACACACCTCTCCTCTGAGCAGCCTGTCAGCACCTTCACGAGCTCTTTGCTCTCCAGGCTGCAGGTTTTTAATCCCATTGTGTACTTTTAACAGTACATTCCTGAAACACTTTTCCTACACCAATAGCTTTGAAAAAATGTTACAACAGCACTTTCTATAATGCTACAAATCACAAGAAATATTCCTGGTACGTATGTATCTAGTAACAAATGACAACACGCAGCTCATGTTCATGCACAGCCAGAGCCAAACTGTCATTTAATGGAACAGCAACAGAGACAGCACTGCAGAGATATGAAACTGGGCTCTTCTTCAGGGATAGAAACAACTATGTATAACATCAGGCTTTTCAGAAAGCCTGCTGGGTGCTGCCAGAGATCACAAGCAGCAACATTCTAATTCATTCAATGAAAAAGTTGAAAATAGTGTTTCTTATACAGGGAGGCAAAGCCGTAACAAAAGCCACCAAAAGAATTACCTTGTGTCCTATTGGATCGAATGATGGCCATGGAGCTGATCCAGTCAGGAGATATCTTGGATAATAAAGAATAAAGGACTTCAAGGCTGGTAGCATCCACAACAAGAATTTCTGGATAATGTCCATGGCACAATAGTCTCCCTTCACGCTGAGTCCCAACTGTAAACTGATAGAACTGAATGGATATTAAAAAAATACATCAGTTATACTCTGTGTGAGACATTGGTTACCTCATTTTGTGGTCAAAACTGTGATTTCATGGATATATTCTGATGCCTATTAAAATTTAAGATTAAAAATTACTATTCTGCCACCTCAGCCTCCCCTGCAAAGAGCATCCTCATGCTCCCACCTCCCCTGCAGTACTCCTCCAAAAATGTCCTCCTTTCCCTCCTTTGTTTCCAGCCTCTCCCATGAATTCTGATACATTTTTTCCACTGCTGAAGCACAGAATGTATTTCCAGCTCTAGGGCATCTGATGATACATCACAGACAGTGAGATACTTTGGTAGACACATGATGCCATCATGAAGTCTGAAAAGAACCAATCCAGCCTTGCTTTGGCAGCGTCTCTGATGTTATCCATGCAATATAGAACAGGACCTCTGAAACAGACACAAGGTACTAACCTGTATGCCAGTATGTGTGCAGGCTAGTTTAGTAAACTCTATGCACCTCCCATCATTCACATCCCACAGACACATCTCCCTAAAACATAAAAGGCAGATTAAAATCATTTGTGAGCTATGAATAACAAAACTAGTTGGCCCCAGAGCTTTGACCTGTAATTTATCAAATTGTGTATCCTTTCAATAAATTAACCTGACATCTAGGTAGGCTAAAGGGAGAGCATATAAAGTATATTTTCTTTAAAAGTTAGAGCATGATTTTTTTTTTCCTTTAACTTACCTAAGTGCAGTCCCCATTAATGTCAATTGCAGGAGAAATCCCTTCCACTTCCCCAACAGTTACTCAGATTAGTCAATAAAACCTCTTCAAAAATAAAATGCATTTCCTGTATTTTTATCTTAAGGATAAAAACCAAACACTGCAACAGAAACACAGATAAACTGTATGACAGGTTTCCAAGATTTAAAACTTATATTAGGAATCCTTTGCTGCCAGCTCCAGCTGATCCTGGGTAGGGAGAGCAAAGGGAGCCAAACAGGGAGCTAGTGCCAAGTGGATGGGCACTCACAGCAGAGACAAGGTGACAGCAAGCAGAGGAGTGGCTGCACGGGGGGACATTCATCTCCCAGGACACTCACCCACTCTCTGAAGCACTGACTATGTACTGCTTGTCACTGGAAGCAGAGGCCTTGGATAAACATGTCACTGAGGCTGTGTGGCCAAACAGTAGTGCTCTGGGGTTGACCTAGAATCAGGGAAATAAAATGTGAAGTGAAAAAAGCATAGGTACTCTCACTTAACCAGAGTATACACATTCCAGCTTTCCATCTTAGGTATTAAAACATATAACTTGTTAATACATATATACACACATTTCATTAGCACAGCAGCAGGCATACAATCTTGAAAACGTTTGCACAGGTTGCTGCTATGGTACATGAAAAAAGGAGTATGTACCTAATCCTGCATGCAAATTTGTGAAAAGATGCATTTTGCAGACTCAGGCTGTCAAGGTTTTTAAATTATAGGCTGAATTTGGCCCAACCTGAATGAAAAAACTGTGTTCTACTGCAACAATAGCTCCCTCCATTCAAGTATAACTCACAACTCTCTATATTCATAAGTTTATATAAAGCCCATGCATAGATTAAAGATAAAAAAAAGAAAACTGTCCTTTACTTGTCCTAACCAGAAAGAAGTAGTCACTTTCTCCCCTTCTTTCTTTTTACATATGCCAGATATAAACATGATTTATGGGGGTAACTCAGAGACACTGAGGTTTTAGGTACTCTGTAGAAACTTTTCCTGAAGCATGCTGACTTCTTTGCAACAAATTATTGTCTTTCTATTGTATTCTAAAATTTAAAACTCTCTGTTCCAAGGCAAACTAGGAGATGATGTTTCAAGCAGACATTTGGCAATTTCAACTCTAGGGCAAGCACTGGGGTGAGACAACTCATCACCAACCTTCAGCTCTGCTGATGACTTTTTTTTTTCTTTCAGTTTCACGGGGGAAAAAAAAATTGAATAAAATAATAACCTTAAAAAGTTCTCTGTGTGCAGTCTTCTGGCCACTGGGATCTGCTTTCACAGAACACTACTAAGCAGCTGAACTTGAAAGCAACACCCAGTTTTGGGCAGCTCCAGAACAGAGGAAATCATCACTTCATAAAAATGACTGCAGGAGCTACAACAAAACTGAAGAGCAAAAAACCTCCCTGTCTAATCCGAAGTAATCCACCGTGGGAAGCAGGTGGTGTTAATCCAGGGCTCGGGAGAGGGAGGAAGAGAGGCCAAGGCAGCAGGGAAGAGACAGAACCGGGTACAGAGTGGGTACCGTACCGCGGAAGACTGAAATCCCACAGACAACAAGGATCCATGCTTTAACACGAGGGCAATCCCAAGCAGACAGCCTCCAGCCTTACCTCCAGGTCTGGGGAGAGGTCCCAGAGACATATCTGCCCGTCGTGGCAGCCGGTGACCACCATGGAGGTGTCATCCATGAGCAGGAGGGTGGATATGCAGTGGGTGGGGGCCCTGCGGCCCCACAGGACGATGGGCAGCACCAGGCTGTTCCCGGCCATGATGCTCTCACACCTGGGGTTCAAGGGAGAGAACAGAGCAGAGATCAGCACCTCTGACACCCCTGCACTTCCCATCCCCTTAGCCTGGCAGAAACCTCCCGTGCCGGTCCAACAGGGCTTCCCAGACAAGGTGAACAGAGGAAATCTGGCATTCTCCAAATAAGATCCAGGGCACCCGTCACCTGGGAAAGAGAGCAACCTCTGGCACTACTGTCACTCCATTTCTATTCCCTGCACATCTTGCAGAGGTAACTTTTGAAAACAGCCTTTCCTACACATATAAATAGTGTCACCAAATACCATTTCCCTATGCACGTGGATACTTTTGCCAAAATCACTCTTTTTATGGTAATTTTGAAACAAGAAATTCAAGTTCAGTCCCAGAGCTGCAGCAGCTACTATGTGCCCAATAGTAGTTTATCTCCATCTGCAAAGGCAACAACTTTAGTAAAAAATAGGCTCTGGAGCTTCCTACAGATGAGTGCCCTTTTGAAAGCCCCTCTCCTGGCAGAAGAGTGCTGACACAGCTTTTTCAAATGGGTGTTCGTGTTGGAATATGCAGTGTCCTGCAGGCAAAATTAGAATTAGAGGTAGAGACAATTCTCAAGGTTAATACCATTCCTTAATTCCTAATCTTATGCTGCTGGTTTGTCCTGCTCCACACACACAGCTACAGAGGGCACCTAAACAAGCAAAAGCAGCTCAGAAAGAGAAATAGCATAATGCAGCATTATTCCCTGCCCGAAGGTAGGTTTGATCCCCAGGACCTGCCATCAGGACA
The DNA here is from genome assembly GCA_038090715.1 of Florisuga fusca. Classification (NCBI taxonomy): domain Eukaryota; kingdom Metazoa; phylum Chordata; class Aves; order Apodiformes; family Trochilidae; genus Florisuga; species Florisuga fusca. Next base: position 1,310,704 of record JAAWXA010000050.1, read on the forward strand.
TGATTCTGGCCACCACCCGACAAGGCAGAGACACAACATCATCTTCATGGCAGCACTGTGCCTGTGATAAGGGACTGACACAAATTCCAGGAGAAATGTTTTCCTGTCTCAAAGCCACCCTGCTCCCGGTGGCTGGGAGCCAGGGGCCGCCAAGGGCGTTTGAATCATAACTTCAGAGAGAAGGAAAAACATCAGAAAGTGAAGTTGTGATAATAAAAAACAGTTCAGAGGATTAGCACAAGAGTTAAACACCAAAACAAGCCCCTGTTTTTGTTAGCAACATTCTGAGCTCGCCAAGCACTTGACTGGTTTTATGATGTTGGATCCTTGCCTGGGAGGGTGCTGCTCCTGAGTGAGGGTGCACGGGCAGCGCTGGGCACCAGACAGGCCACCAGCAGGAAAGGGAAACTGGAAATACTGAATTCCCTTTGCTTTCCAGGTAACCCACTGAGCTCACGACTGGTTTGGGTGTACTTTTGGGGTATATTCTGCAGCTCATAAACACAAATGCAGGAACTGAAGTTTTACTTCACTAGCACCAAGGAGTTTGTATAAAACATACAGAGGTGCATTCCAGCTGCTGTGACTGGCTCAGAAACAACTGAGAAAGGGTACAAGTAACCACCAAGCAGAGAAGATATGTCACTTGTGACTGACATTTTCTATCTGTTTCTTATTCTGCATTCCAGTGCTGTTGTGGGAGTTACTCTGCTACACTGTGGTAAACGTTAGGGCTATAGAAAGCTATTGCTTGGAGCATTTGGTGATAAATGAGTGAGCAAAATGGTTGTGCTGAATAAATTAATGCTTGTGCTAAATAAATTAATGCTCCCTAAGAACTGTTGTAGAGTTTTACATTCTGAGCTTGCCACAGCTCAAACCAGAGCAGAATTTCTGTTTTAGAGGAGTACGAGCACACCAAACACAGGCAGGCTCCACTCAAAAAATGTTTTTTTTAAATGCACATTTTTCCTGTCACTCTGGAGGTGCAAACATATTCTCCTAGCTTGCTGGCTCCAGCAGTGTGTGCAGTTGTTTGCAGACGTGTGAACCTATTTCACAGCATTTCAAAGGAGGGAAAAAATGAACTATGCCAGAAAATAAATAACAAATAAGTAAAAAAAGGTTATGCTGAACATAAGCCAGGCTCCCTGGAAGTCCACTCCCTGACTGCCCCAGACGTCCCTGGACACTCAGCCCAGCCCTGGTCAGAAGGAACAGACCAGGACTGGGGCAGATCCTGGCTGCTGCCCACCACCCAGCAACCCCGGCCTGCCTGACCATTTGTCAAAGGAAGCTCAAGCATGAGCCTCAGATTTCCAGGGAAGCTGTGGGAAATTAATTCATCTTCAGCTCCCCTGCACGCTCTCAGGCAAGGCTTAGCACCCCCCTGTGAGACAGCCTCAGGTATCACCAAGGCACCCACCACCAGCTCCACCTTTTGATCTCTGGCCATTCCCCCTCTAAACAAAATCTAAATTAACCTTCTCTCTTAAACCACTGGTTTTCACTATGCTTCCAACCTCAATGACTCTATGGAATTAAATATAAATCAATGTTTTCTCTCATCTCTGCAAAAAGTACATTTTCTTCAAGAACGGTTTTTTATATGAATTCTGAGAAATGCTGCCCATCCTGCTGGTGCCAAACACCTCTGCAGCCAGGGGCATCCGTGGGATCATGCAGATGGAAAAAAGGGGGAGGGAAGGCAGGAAGGGCAGAACATGGCACAGCTGAGTACTCCCAGCCCTGACACAGCTCACGGGGCTGGCTGGATGTGCTCAGCCTCAGACACCAGAAAAGGGAGAGCTGCATGATGGTTTTTACAAAACCCACATAATCTCAAAGAGAACAGCACTACCTATGAAGTGCCACTTTGTGCCAACTCATTTCTAGCATTCAACTGAGCTACTTTTCTAACAACTACTCATTACCTGTTATTATTTAATGAACTAGTATAAATAGAGACCAGCAAGCAAACATTTAATATACTGCAACCATCTAAAAGGTACCCTGGAAACAGTGGTTGTAAAACATGCCTGTAGATGGTAGTGTTAATCATTATGCAATGGCAGATCAATTGTTCTGTCTGGGTGATCACCATACAGAACTGTAAAATAATTTTAAAAATTCAAAGAGGAGAGTGACCTTACTAAAGAGCTATGAATCCAAAGTACTTAATTTATAGTGAAATTATCATAAAAACACAGTGAAAAACAGAACTAACATTAGACACAACACAAAACATTCACCTGCTTGCTTCAGTGATGGCTGCAACTCTGAATTACTATAGGAGCTCCCCTACCAGGACACAAAACATTGCCTTGAAATTTGCAGTCAGCTGAATGCTCTTCCAAACTAATCATACTTTCATACTGAGAGCACTACGAATAAATATTTAAGAAAACAAATTTTCAGAACAAACGTGAAGCCTATGACAACATACAGAATTATTAGCACACAGAAGTAACCTGACGTATTTTATATTTCCATGCACAAAACCCACAAAACACTGAGAATATTAACAGCAAAATACTTTCTAAAGGCCTACAGACATTCCTGTTTCAAAACTTTTATCCAAGAGAGACAGAATCCTTAGAACATATATCAACCATTGAGAGACAGGAGAAAAGAAAAACAAAACCCAAGAAAAGCAGAACAAAAACTACCTCTTTCCTTCTAGTTTTTTATTATGGAACCGCAGTGCCTTCATCAAAAACTTCATTTTCAGAATGTACCACAAGCTCATTTTGGCTGAAGAATTCAGTCTAGAGAGAACAACCCTTCTCTACCACTGGCCAACACCAAATATATCCCCTGCAAAAACCAAAACTCACTTTTTGTCTGTAAACAATCAATAATTTTTTTTTTTTTACATCAATGATGACAAACTCCAGCAGCAAACAGACACTGTACCATTGACAAAGGGTCAAAAAGCACGCAGGGAATCATCACCCATGAAAGCCCAAGCTGCACTTAGCTGTCCCTCTCTAGAACAAACTACTTTTGCAGAAAAGGGAACTGGAAAACAGCAAACAGAGATGTCCCACTGAGCAGAGTTCTTCCTGCTTAACCCCCATCTTCACCAGGACTGGGAAGGTTTTCTCTCTCACTTCCCCAAGTGCAAAACCCCAGTTTCCCCCCCCCAGATAAGCAATAAAGAATGAGTCCATGTTATTGCAGGTATCTAGGGCTGGGTGTGGATACACGTATAAAAGCACACCGGTATTTATTTTGCTTCAATTTCAAATTACCTCTCTCGAAGAGACACTAAATACACCGATGCAGGGATGTGGGCAAAGCCTTGAAAGCCTCCCCCAAAGCAGAGGCTCTCTGGTGATTCCCTGCCCCACAGCAAAGCAGTGCTTCCCTCCTTCCCTCCCAAGGGAATCCTTCAGATTAGCACACCATCCAAAAAAATTAAATATAATAACCTGACAGAACAGTCAAGTGATTCTTCTGAGTGCACTGCTTCAGGCCAGCACCAAGGCACATTTCATACTCTGGGATTAAAGCTATGAGACTGATTTCTTAAATACCAGGTATTAAATCCTGAATCCAGGGCTCACACCTGCATCTCCAAACACTAACTAGCACTTGCAGCACTAGCAAGCACTAGTGAATTACTGACAGCTCATCCACTGAGCCAGGGGGTGTCACAGCCATTCCCCACAGAGCTCTGAAGCAGAGGGTACAAAGCAGATCGACAGAAAATGCTGAAGTGAACAGTAACCTCTGATTCCCTGCCACCAGGGGTGTGAAGGCAAAGGGCAGAAGCTTTGGGACAACAGCTTCTGCAGCAGGGCAGTGGCACAGTCACCTCGTTTTGCTGATCCCCTGTCTTCTCTGACACACAAACTAAACCCAACATGCAACAAATCAGAATTATCACCTGAACAAAAGCATTCCGTACCCAAACCACAGCAGGACTCCAGGTCTTTACCACATGGATTATCTTCTGCCACAACCCATGCTTGGCAACTAATTCCAGTACTTAGAAAAAAAGAAATGACCAGCACTGGGGACTGTCTGGTTTTTGTATATACTTTGTATCTTTCCAAGGGGCAGAAACGACAAAATCCACCAACCTTCCTCTGTCTGGATACCAACAGTTCCTGAAACATCATTTTATTCACAACTTTCTCAAGTGTTCTCACAACTTCTGTCCATAACGAGAAGCCTCAAGACCTCATAGCACTTGAATCTTGTGAAATTCAAACTTATTTATCCTGGAAGTGCATCCGTGATGGGGATTTTTACAGCCAGAAAAAGCAGCCCAAGAAAATGAAGTTGTGAAGGAAGCCCAGCAGGAAAGGAATGCTACTTTGGGGAAAGCAGATAAAAGAGAAGAAAAAGCTACCTTTGTCTTTACAAAAGCACAGGAAAAGCCAAACAGAGCCCTTTCCCAAAGCATTTCTTTCAGTTCAAGTCACGCATATATAGAATTAATTTGGGGGTATGTGAGGACACTAAACCAATCTGCCACAAAACACATCCATGAGGTGACTGCTTCTTTATCATATATGCTCTCAGCTTGAACCAGCTCCAAACTGAACCATGAAAGGCTGCCAGATCAACATCTGCTTTTCAATAAATGTAACTGTGACTACCTTCAAACAAAGCCACTCAGAAAGGTTCAGAATAAATCATCCCCTCCCCTATCAATGTTGACCGCATGTTAATGATGGCTCTCAATACGTTCAGCAGAATTTCAATGGTGCTGTTACTCAGATGTGCCACCAGTAAGTACAGAGATGGCTGCCAGCCACCACATCACGACAAACCTGCTAAGTGGATTGCCTGTTTTCCAGTGCACAGCAATTTCTGTGCCTAATATTTTTCATGCATACAGTCTTTCATTCAACAAGACATTAGTTAGGCACTGCAACACCCTCCTAAAACCCTTTGCATAGACACAACATCATGGTGAAGGCTCACTGCTGTCACATCATGGCTGCTGCTCAAATAATCCATTGCATCTCTTAAAAATCTAATGATTTTAAATAGAATTACAAATTATCTTTTCTATTTAATGCTAGGGGATGGAGAAAACTCCTTAATCAAGGAGTTAAGAACAAGAAAATTAAGTACTTTACCCAGAGCTGCAGAAATCTTTTGCTATCAGAACCCACATATTTAGACAATCACACCTTTCTTTAAGGAGACAGTGAATAAACAAACAATTCTCTTGTTCAATACAAATCATCTGTAAAGTTTGCTGTGTCTGTTACATTTTGCTTCTTTCTGAAGGCCTGTCAGGAAGTTTCAGAGTCTTTTGGGATTAGTTCGCACTCTCTACAAAGAAGACAAATGCAAAATATTTTTGCTTTCTTAACCTCTCATTAACCTAACAAAGTGAGTTTGCACGGGGTTAGTTATGCACAACTTACTCTCTGTGAATCCATGCCAAATGAGAAGCCTGAGGGACCTTTTTAAAAGGCAATACTTTTTCAATAAATAAATCCCTGGCTTTTAATATTTTTTTTAATATAAAAACATGTTATCAAACCAGCAAGTCATTATCATTTCAGCTTGCATCTGATGAGCACTGAACTCAAAACGTGGAGAAGGATCACTGTACCTCTATACCTCACCCAGTCAGCAGGACACCTTTCCAATCTGCAGCTACAGGAAGATCACTGCAACACTATGCTGAGAACTACTCACTGAAATAAGTACTTGTAGAGTGCAATTTTTTCACTAGGAGAGTACAGTGAGTGAAGAGGTGAAAATGCAATCAGTTCTGATAACTGCACAGCCAGGAAACTATTTGTTCCCAACGACAGCAGCCAGGAACAGCTGTAGCACAAAGATGGGGTTTGGGTGCCACCCCCGTGCACACAGAAGCAGGAGAGCAGCTGGGGAGCTAACTGGCACCTACACCCATAGACATACTCAACACAAGAGCCCCTGAGAGCTGCCAAGAACAACTCCTGCATCCCTGCACACCCAGGAGCTGCCAGGGCTTTTCAAAGGCCCCACTGCAAAAATACAGCACACTCAATCCTCCTACCCTGAGGATGGACACTCACCTCACCGACTCCTCCTGAGAAAACACAGCCAGGCATACCCACAGGACAGAACCAACCTGGTATTTTGAACATGCCCAAAGCTGTCAGGCTGCACTGAAGCTTCTGTGAAAAGGTGATTTCAACCCAGGTAACAACAAGTAACAAATCAGACCTCCCCCTCACCCTCGTTACACTGAGCAAGGATTAAAAGATTAATGGCAGCTGGTTTTCTCTCACTCTTTTTTTGTACTTTGCTGGTTCAAAATTCACCACCACAAGGCCTCCTTTGCTTTTCCCCTAAATCTGGAGCTTGTCTGTAGCAATGAGCAGCCGGTGCATCTATGTCTCCCAAGTCAATTTATCTGTAGCTGCTGCCTCCAAGCTGCAGTGCTACACCAAAGAACATCTCTGCAGTTCCCCCTGAGCCAACACTCCTTGCGGGGCTCTGGGTCTTCAGCTGGCCATTACCTGCCACAGTAACATAAATAACCAAAAGCACCTGTCAGTTCCAACAAACACAAACTTGCCTTCCAAAGCAGAAACTAGAAAGTGATTAAAACAAGCTCTTCCTTAATCTCTAAGGAAGCATCCTAGGAATCATCTAAGGAACAACATCAGCAAATTCCAAGGAGAGATTGTTGTGTGCCCCTTGCCCCAGCTGGGTGAATGACTACAAAAGCCTGATTTAATGGTATTTAGTTTGAGGGTAATGCCCCCAGAAAAGCAAGGGACATAAAACCAGAAAGAAGAAGAAATAATTTGGGACTCTAAATCCTTCATTATGGTGCACCTTTAAGTGTCAGAAAAACCTGCAGGCAGCTCTCAGTTTGATGACACACCGAATCCACATATATTTTTCCTGTTCAAAGCTGTCATGATCACATGGAGGACAGTTACCCAAACCAGCTGCAAAGTAAACTCTAAATCACATCCCTAGCTGCAAATAATGTCATGGCTGTCACAGGAAAAAAGGAAATAAACCACGGAGAGGCCTCAACATAACGAAAAAGGGCACTGAAAGAAACGCAGGCTCCTGCAAAGGGTGAAGAGTTACTCCCCGTGTAACTTTGCGTTCAGAGGAGAAGGGGTCTCCCTCCATCCATCCACCCACCCACCCACCGCCGGTCCCCTATT